>PVIH01000923.1:0-78517 GCA_004025045.1 Sigmodon hispidus
GCCTATCAAAATCCCAACACAATATTTTTTGGACCTTGAAAGAACAATACTCAATTTCATTTGGAATAACAGGAAAGCCAGGATTGCCAAAACAATTTTACTCAACAAAAGAACCTCAGGGGGTATCACCATCCCTGACTTCAAGCTATACTATAGAGCTACAGTAATAAAAACAGCCTGGTACTGGCATAAAAACAGATTTGTGGATCAATGGAATAGAATTGAGGATCCAGACATTAACCCAAAAACCTATGAACACCTGATCTTTGACAAAGAAGCCCACAACATTCAATGGAAAAAAGATAGTATATTTGACAAATGGTGTTGGCATAGCTGGATGGAAGTGTGTAGAAAAATGCAAATAGATCCGAGCCTGTCACCCTGCACAAAACTCAAATGCAAGTGGATCAAAGACCTCAACTTAAACCCAGCCACTTTGAACTTGATAGAAAAGAAATTGGGAAATATACTTCTACGAATTGGCACATGTGACCACTTCCTAAATATAGCACCAGTGGCACAGACACTAAGACCAATAATCAATAAGTGGGATCTCCTGAAGCTAGGAAGCTTCTGTAAAGCCAAGGACACTATCAATAGGACAAAATGCCAGCCTACAGAATGGGAAAAGATTTTCATCAACCCTACAAGTGATAGAGGACTGATCTCTAAGATATACAAAGAGCTCAAGAACCTAGAGCTCAAAACCTTGAATAACCCAATCAAAATATCGGGTTCAAATCTAAAAAAGGAATTCTCAGCAGAGGAATTACGAATGGCTGAAAGGCTCCTGAAAAAGTGCTCTTCATCTTTAGCCATCAGAGAAATGAAAATCAAAACAACTTTGAGATACCACCTAACACCTGTTAGATTGGCTAAGATAAAAGGCACAGATGACAGCCTATGTTGAGGAGCATGCGGAGCATGGGGAACACTCCTCCATTGTTGGTGGGAGTGTAAGCTTGTTCAGCCACTTTGGAATGCAATATGGCAGTTTCTCAGAAAATTGAGAATCAATCTCCCCAAGGACCCAGCAATATCACTTCTGGGTGTATACCCTAAAGATGCACATTCACACTCCAAAGATATTAGCTCACCTATGTTCATAGCAGCATTAGTTGTAATAGCAAGAACCTGGAAACAATCTAGATGTCCCTCAACTGAAAAATGGATTAGCAAACTGTGGTACATCTACACAATGGAATACTACTCAGCAGTAAGAAAAAATGATATCCTAAAATTTGCAGGCAAATGGATGGATTTGGAGAATATCCTCCTGAGTGAGGTATCACAATCTCAGAGAGAGAAGCAGGGGATGTACTCACTCACTAGTGATTTCTAAACAAACAAACAAGAAAAAAAATAAAAAGCCAAGCATGCCCAAGCGGCAAACCACAACCACTGAACAGCTTGGGATCAGAAACACCCTGAACTGACCCTTCAGATCCCACTCCACCTAGAGGAACACCTGATTCACTCTTGAGGGAGGGGGTCAAAACTGGATTTGCCAGGAGTGGAGACTGAACTAAGCATTATTGGATCAGTGGGACCATGGGACTGTCTGCTGCCTGCCCAGGGAGGGGATGGGGAGTTGTGGAGAAAAAAAAATGACCTGATGTGGTGGGAGGGTGAAGGGACCTTCAATAAGGATATACAGGGATAGAAAAAAAAAGAAAATTCAGAGGGAAAGCTGAAAACAAAGTAATTTTATGTGTAGCAAATTATTTGCATTATCACCCTTGATAAGTCATGCTTATGATTTTTATTTTCTTTATAATTATTGTTAACTTATCAGCATTTTAAATTCAATTTACCAGTTTTCTTGATAAATACAAAATAAATACAGAAAAAGATAAAAGAAAAAGAAAGTACCTGTGAAACATCTGAAATTCCATTTTTCCAAAGTCAAAATTCTGATCATCCCCCAGAAGCTATGGCTAAGCAAATTTCTTCAGTGCTCAGACCAAATGTGTGACTGCCCTCCTTAACATTACTCTTTGTCCCAGACCCCAGTTCCAGTCAGTTTGTAAGTCCCAACATCTCCACATTCAAATGACAGCAGAATCCATTTGGTTCCCATTTCTCTGGTTTCAGCCACCTTTAGCTCCCAGATGACTGTGATGCTCACTGTAGATGTCTTTTTTTCTTTTTGTGTTTACCCTGCACTTAACAGTCACAAGGATCTGCTTTGAACCTGTCAAATTATATTATTCCTAGGTTCAAAACCTACAATTTATTCACTCACTAGAAGTCTGCTTCTCACAATGCCATTCAAGACCTTTTAATGACTTCTTAACATTTTATTTTATTGTCTGTATTGGGTTTTTATTTACTTTTATAACAAACTTTCTGTAATGAACTACCCTAAGTGTAGCAGCTTAAAATCACTAAACTTTATTTCTTGTGTAAAATGCCACCTGTGACTGATGAGGGTCTGACAAGACTAAAATCATGACTTTTTCCAGCTTTTAAAGTCTGCTGTTGTTTCTTGGCCCAAGACTGTCTTATTCAGTCTGCAGGCCAGTATCATATCACACCAATCTCCTCTGTTCTTTCATAAGTTTGATGTTTGCTAAGTCACTGCCCCATATTATGGTTTGCTATTTAGAAACCTTAACTTCATATGAGGCCTGAATTCATTTATAATATAACATATACATAGGGATTCAGACATAGTCATTTTAGAGGGTAAAATATTTGAATCATCATTCTACTTTTATTTGCACCTTTTGTGGATAACCGAAGTATTCTAAGCACTTACTTACAACTTGTTTGCTGTACCAGTGATGTGTTACTTCTCATATTTACACATAGCAATCTCTGTCATTTTCTTGACAGTTTTCCCTTGGCATGCTACCTTAAATTACAATTTACCTGACCTAAATTCCATAGCACTTATCATATCCTAATTCATATTTTGCATACAAGTGTTTATTATCTGTCTTTTCTTGCACTTGATATCTGTCTGTTTTATTTGCTTCATATTTCCAGCTTAGGATTCTTCTATTTACAGAGCTGCACTCAATATCTGGTAAACTAAATAGATTTTTTTTTGTTTTAAACCTCCAGTTATTCTAAAATAAAGTGTAATTATGACATCTTGGTCATGAGACTGTGGCTACCCTGAAGGCAGGGAAAAAATTCCGGTTATTTTTGCCATGTACTGCAAATTTCTATTGAAAATATAATTGTGCACATTACAAGAATTTAATTGATTAGACTCACCACCAGAGCAATTACTCAGCTTTGTAATTAAGTTGGGGCATGTATGCACTTGCTTTTGTGTTGAGCATAAATCACAGTTCACCAGTTTAGCTGGGCAAGTTACTTTCTGTTTTTCCTAATTCAAATTAATATCTGAACCCAAGATACCAATAGACTAAAGAAGTAGATAACCAAATATCTGATTGTTAGATATACTTCTGAGATTTTTATACAGAGAGAAGACATTACTGAGAATGAAAGAGACATAATTTAACCCTTCCTCTAGGTACAACAGATGCAATGGTGGATCCTCATTTCTGGGTCTCATCTCGTCTCGTCTAGATGTGGTCTGCTGAGATCCAAGGATCTCTTCCAAGCCATGACCAAAGATTCCTTAAGAAGGAGCATAAGGATTCTCTTTTGTTTCTCTCCTTTCAAAGCCATAAAAACTGACTCCTGGCTCTATGTATGGAGCTAGCAGGAATCTCCATGTGACATGTGTGTGTGTGTGTGTGTGTGTGTGTGTGTGTGTGTGTGTGTGTATTCTGAACATCTTTGCATGTGCTAATTAAATCCCACATCTACTCTTTAAATGTATGTTGATGTCTACTCATTATTTTTCAAGTTCATTTTACAGTGTTAAATTCATGATTCATAACAAATTAAGGAGCAGGTTGCCTTAGGTATTTTATACTGCTGTGATAAAACCCCATGACCCAAAACAACTTGAGTAGGAAAGAGTTAATTTCATCTTAAAATCATTAGGTCAAACCCCATCACTTAGAGAAGTCAGACCAGAAACTGAATGCAGAGACCTTGAAGGATGCTTCTTACAGGCTTGCTCAGACTGCTTGTTTAAATAACTCAGGATTACTTACCCAGAGTAGGTACCACTTGTAGTGAATTGGCTTACCCACATCAATCACCAGTCAAGGAAATGCCTCACAGACTTCCCACATGCCATTTTGTTAGAGACATTTTCTCTATTGAGATTCTTCTTACAAATAACAGTAGCTGTGTCAAATTGAGAATTTTTTCTCTACATCTCCACCCTAACAATTACAGAACCCCAGTTACAATCAAAACCATGCACCAGAGTGGTAGGAGTAGAATATTGATTGGTTGGTTGACTGATGTTTTACTGATGAAGCCTTATCTCCACAAATGTGTAATTTATAAGATAGCTCTCTCTTGGTATTGCTCATTCCTCAGGTTTTGGGAAATGTTTAATGTGTTTACCATTGTGCTATCATACCCATGCTATATCTGAGGCTAGGTTTTTTTTTTATTATTTCTTTGTTTCATGATGTGTTCTTATTTCATTTTTTTTTGCATACTTTGAATTTTTTCTGGAGGGCTATACAAGATAAGAAGGGCAATAGAAGACGATGAGCATTAATGATGTAATGGTTTGAAGAAGTCTGCTGTCCTCATGCCTGTTTGTGAACTTCACAACTACCTTACATTTTCCTTCATTAGGATGGACAGGATGACTAGAGTGGACTGGTGTTTGGAATTTTGATTCCCCTACATAGATATTTGAGTAAGATATAGTTCAATATTTTCATTGCCCAAAGTTGGTTAGATTATGAATAAACCTAGATACTTTGGGAACATTGATTTTTGTTTTTTTAAGATGGCCTTAGGAATGCAAGCATGCTTTGCTGTACTCCAAAGGATTACCTTTCTTTCTTTCTGCAGCCCAACTTTCACTCTGAGAACCTAGATGAGATTTCAGGAGAGAAGCTTGTGAAAAGCAGAGCTTCCTCATCCTATGACTGGGTTTCCCTGGAACTTTTAGCTCCCAGGCTTCTCAAATCTGAGCCTGAAATCACTTTTTGGCCAAGTCTTTGGTGTTCACTTGACATCCTTTCAATTTCGTTTGTAGCATTTTCCAGCTGCCCTCACTCCCTTGAGGGATCTGAAGAAGAAGATCTTGTTTCCTAGTATGTTCAGGTCTGCATTAGTTAGAAAGGTCAGAGTGATGAACCCCCTGAACCCTTACATGTCAGAGCAGAAACTTGAGGTCCATTCTCTGCCTTTATGAGTTTGGACTTTTCATGAGACTTTTCTGTCTCACTTAAGTCAGGTTAGGCAATTAATGTGTTTCTGGGAAGAGTTCACAGTTTTAAAAGAGGTGCTTTGCTTGGATTAGATAGCTCATGTACTTTTACCCAATACCTTTAAACCATCATATACCTCTTACTAAAGCGAGAGTATTTGGCGTTCCCCTTAGGTTTTGGAAGTGATTCGCTCCAAGCTTTGAAATGCATAATTCTTTTGCAATCATCACCCTCCTGTTACTAATTTTTCTTGTCAGCAGTATGACAGAGTGTGTCTTGTGTTAATGAAATAAATTCCCATCAGTATCTACACCCATCTTCTATCCTCCCCTCCCACCCTGGGAAAGGACCAAAACATCAATATTTTACTTGCAGAGCAGAAGAGATGGCTCTGCAGTCAAGAGCATTTGCTACTGTTGCAGAGGATCCTGCTTTGATTTCTAACACACACATGGCAGCCCTCAACCATCTGTAACTTCAGTTCCAAGAGATCTACACTTTTTTCTGACCTCTACGAGCGATGCATGCATATGGTACACAGACATACTCACAAGCAAAACACTCACACAAATAAAAAAGAAAAACTCTTTAAAGGATTATATTTCCATGTAATATATCTTCACATGATACCTGCTTACAACTCCCATTTTACTGAAGATGGCCACCCCAGTTCTGCTTTAGATATTCTCCTTCTCAAATCTGACAAGGCTAAAATGTGGTACAGTGGTGTTCCTAATAAACACCATCATTCTCTGTGTGTCCACAGCAGTAATTTACAAATAAAGTGGTAGTAATGAGCAGATCACAGGTGTAAGACAATAACTGAATTCAGAATTTCTACAAGTGCTTCATATTCCCTACTCAGGTTCATTCATGGTCATGAATCTATGTGATGATATAAAAGTACTTTTAAAGGATGCACAATATTGTGACTATCACCAGATGAGATAAGAAACAAAGATGTAGAAGAGATGTGGTCATTGTTTTCCTTCATCTCCTTGTCCTTTTAAGCATTTACTACAGGCACCACTTGCCCAATATATTTTAAAAGAGTAGAATAAGAAAAAACGTAGCATATTAAAAGCATGGTACAGAAGACAAGTGAGAATTATTATTTTGTTAGTAAATCCTATCATGGTTCATAGGTTGTCATCAAAGCAATTCTAAGCAAGATCTTCAAACGAGTATCCTAGCTCTTCTAAGGATATACCCCCCTGAAAGCCCCCTCCAAGAAGTGTGGTTCCTGCCTTCACCTTCTCCTAAGGTGATGATGGCTAAAATTATATGAGGCTTCTGTTTCACTTTCAGGGATCTGGGAATC
Organism: Sigmodon hispidus; assembly: GCA_004025045.1. Classification (NCBI taxonomy): domain Eukaryota; kingdom Metazoa; phylum Chordata; class Mammalia; order Rodentia; family Cricetidae; genus Sigmodon; species Sigmodon hispidus. The sequence goes on from PVIH01000923.1 coordinate 6,589, forward strand.
TCAATGTTTCTATTAGGAGCCTCCCCAGGTGTCTCAGCCTCTCTAAGACTCCATCTGTGATATCTGCTTTTAGAAAGAAGCCCCTCTCTTGCCTTGACATTTGGTTACTGTTGCTGTGACTATATCATGGAATAAATCAAGACAAACCATGCTAATAAACAATTTAAAAAGAACTGTAATAATGTAACCATTACTGAACTGCTGTTTAAATTATTCCCACATCAAATTCAAAAGCTATGGCAGTTAACTCTAAGGCATAATAATTTTCTCCTTCTTCAGAAAAAGCAACATACTAAAGCTGTCATTATATGCTAAGGACCATTTCCCTAAAAAATAGGGGTGGGGATGTGCTGTCTATCTGTAATTATGCTACTTCCACAAAACATTTCTCTAAAGATTCAAATCGCAGTATTCCATCTGGAAAAGCAGTCATTTCAAATTCAGTATTTCTGCTAATTATTATGGTTTAGGCTTCCCAGATATAATTTAAAGATTCCATAAAGCATTTTTTTCTAATGATAAATTAACTATGAATACTTTTGTTCATTATGTATTTCTAAATTATGTCATACCCATCTTTTACTTTTATAATTACTTGAAGAAATACAATACTTCAAAATCTTCAAAATAAAGATCTGAATTCAAGCAGCATAAAATGCAGAAGTATGATAAATAATAAAGTTATCATTTATATCATCATGGCATTACTTATAGTGATTGCTCAATGGCATGTATCTGTAATCGCAACTATTGTGAGGCAGGAGCATCATAAATTTGAGGGCAAGCTGAGCAACATAATGAGACCCTGTTTCAAAAAACAAGAAAAAAAAGAGTTCCATTGTTGCTGTTAATTGTAGAAGGTCAGAGCTGAATTTGTTATATATAATGAAAAATGCACATTATTCTTGCCTGCCTCTACAATTCTTCACTCTTATTATTAACATAATTGTGCCCATAACCTCCATTTGTAGTAGCAGAAACCTGTGTTTATACTTCACAGAGTTGGACGAAGCAACTGTAGGAAAGAATAAATTGGCATTTAATAATTATTTGTCAAAACTTACAGCTTCTTGCCTCCTATTATAGATTGAAGACACAGTACACTCCTGTCAAAAGTTTTCAGTCTTTATTCTACATAGTCCTATATCTTTTCTCATACAAAAAATGTAGGTGCAGATTGGGAACACCAGACATTTGTGATATGTAACTGTTGTCTGTGTTTGGCCAGAATCCTTGTTTGTGTGTCTAGTCATATTCACTCTCCATCCCCACTATTCTGCCCTCATTAACTAGTCCCAAGAAATTATCTTTATCTTCTCCTTAGCCAAATAGGGACTTTCCTGAAGTATAGCTTTTTTCCCTCCAGCATGTACTAGATCATTGCAACCAGGACAATTATTATCTGATTTTTTTTCATTTTAAAACAGCACAGATAACATTGTCAAATCAAACTCAGGTAGAAATGAGACCCTACTCATTATAAGGCTTGCTCACATTAAGGATCTAGGTAATGAAGGAACAGAGATAAAGCCCAGAAGTACAAGTCTACCAATGGAGCCCCTTGCAAGCCAGAATTTGATGTCTGAAGCCTATGTACGTGATCTCACCCAGGGCTTCTTACTAGGCACTCCTCTGACCTCAATTCAGAGTAATAGTGTCCCTCTATTTGAGAAAACTCAGTTCAGGCACCACCTCCCTTAATCCTTCCCCAGATCCCTGTCAAGCAAACACATTCAACACATTTCTATGTAATCAGTGCTTGGTTGTTCTCACTGTTTCACATATGGTTTCTTGCCTCCCTCTGGGGTGATAGGCAGCCTTAACAAGAAACTCATCTGTTTTTGTCTTCGAGCACCTGAAACAATTCAGTTATTCAATAACTACTTATTACAGGTCAAAATAGTGATTCCTTCTGCCCTTTGACACACTATAGGTTGGTTCAGAGGGACAAAGCATAGGAAATGCACACAGTGCACTGTAACAGAAACTGAGATGGATGCAGAATGTGGGTGAAAAGACACGAGGGCAACGACTAAATCTGCCCTAAGTGGTGAAGAATTTTTAAAAGGAAGAGGAGAAATAAAACACTAAGACAAGAAAACATTTTTTTTTCATCCAGAGCTGAGGAGGATGTGTGAGGCAGAAAACATATGACATCTGAAGTCACGATTATCATTTTGCAAATCCTAAATAGAAACATGAAAATTAGGTACCTCGTGATAAATTATTCAAGTTTTATGCTTTTGTTTAGTTACAGAAAGCATATGATATCTCAGTATTTACAAAGGAAGTGAATTGAACCTAATGTTAGCATTATTAGATGATAAAAAGTATTTTTAAAATTATTGCATAATTTGAAGACAATTTTTAGGTTAGTCATTACACAGGGTTTATTAATGGATATACTGTGAATTATTGATTTGACAAGCAATTGAGCTTTAAAATTGAAAAAAAAATAGATTTGTAAGCATTTCATTTACTTGTGAATCACGTGTATGAGTATACACTCCAGTTATTTATATTTGGAAGAAAAAAATACTTGTGCTAATGCAACATTCTCACACCAAGTTCTCTAAAGTTCATAATGACCTTAGAGCATTAAGGTAAAGCATTTCCTATGAAAACATACTGGAAAGACTATTCTGTAAAAATAGATTAATGTACACATGGTGGTTTGTAAGGGTTAATGCAATACATGGTGGCTGACACAGATATCAAAATCCTACATAGTTATGTGTAGCAAGTAATAATTTGCAATAAAATCTGCATTCCTCAGTGGCTTTGACATTATCATTGTTATTTATTGCTCATCCTCACTTCTGTCAAAGTTTTGAGAATAAATCAGTTGTCAGAAGGCATAATGAACACCTGGAGATTATGAAAGTTTCTGTGCCCTTAAGTATTTCCCAAGAAAATTGTGCACTATTTCTTAAGTCTCAGGTGACAAACAGCATGAGATTCATCAGGATATTTATGGATGATGGAGGCTAAACTCTGCCTACAAAGGATTCTACTTTCTATATCCCTGGAGAAACTAGGTGCAAACATGCAATGGAAATCCTGTATTAAAGGGAAAAAAAGCTATGCAATAGTGACTGTTAACAAGACACATATGTACACACACACACACACACACACACACACACACACACACACACACACACACCTGAAGCAGATTTGGGACAATGTCTAAAATATTTTTAATTGTAACGCATAGAAAATGCTATTGGAATTTAATGGATCATGGCTTGGGATAACACTAACCATTGTATAAAGACAATACATTAATTTCCTACAACAAAGAATTATTCATCTCTAAATATCAATAGCACCAACATTGAAAATGTCTGCACCAGATTGTTATTGATTGCAGATATTTTTTATGCATTGAAGAGCAAAGAAAATATGGGTGTCCCAATTTGAATGTGAAATACTTCCCACAATCTCATAAGTTTAAGCATTTGATCACCAGCTTCTGTTACCATTTTAAGAGGTGTTAGAACCTTTGGGACTTGAGATAGAAAAGGAGTCCTAGAGTTTGGACTTAAAAATCATATACATCTCTGGTTCTAGCTTGAGCTCTGTACCCATTAATCTGCCAAAATTTGAGTAACTTCTACCATGCTCCACTGCCAGGAAACTAAAATGGTGTGAAATCCTGAGTCAAAATCAACCTCTCCTCCTGCAAATTGTTTCTGTCAGGAATTTGTCCAAGAGGAGGGAGAAGTCAATACAGTAATGAGCAGGTGATAATTTAGCAATCCCCTTTGAGATTACAAATGCAAAGAGCTTTAGAATGTATGTGAAATGAAACTTCATGTGGCATTTGCAAAATAGTAAAAGAGAAAATAAAAGTATTCTGTAATTATTCTTCCAAGAGGTAACCACTATTAAATGCTCAGATTTATTGCTAGTGGTTTTGTGCAAATAGATCAAAAGGATACTATTAATCAAATGCGTTGGAAGAGGGTGTGCTATCAAGGTTAATTGGTGGAAATAACATTTGAGAAAGAAGCGAACAGGTTAGTGAGAACTTGTGAACAGGCAAACGAGGAACAACAAAACTTTGCATGAATAAAACAAAGCATAGTAACTGGAACAGGCTTACCATTCTTTTCGTGAGTCTAGCGATCGGGCTAGTGTCTGATAATGACATCTAATTAGACAATAGAAACAAGCTAATTATACACTTGCAACTGAAGTCAACATCATCTTTTCTGGCATGAAAGAGTGTCAGAGTATAAAATTTTGAGGAAAGATTTTGTGGTCTATGTACATTGCTTTAGTAAGCCCTGCCTGGAAGAGACCATTGGGATATGACATGTATTTGTTCCTTCCAGCGATTTGTCTCAATCATTGTGAATTACAGTAGTAATTAAGAATTTATATCTTTTCATCTGTCTTATTACTGTCATTGCTGCTCAGAGGACTTTGCACTAGAGTTAGCATCATGCCATTATCCATGTTCTATGTCAACTGGCTCAGAACTAGAACAACTAATCCTCATGAAAAAATACACTTCTATGACCTGAACCTACTACATGGATATTGAGCATAGCTTCAAAGGTCAATGACATGTTCCGTGTGCAAACAAACATGGTATAATTATATCATTTAAAAGTTTAAAATCATAAAGCATAGAGATTTAGCAGTATTTGATTTTTGTGTATACCATGAATGTTTTCTCACACTGTTAGTCTTCTAGACATGATTTTATCATCTTATTAGTTATATAGAATTAATCCCATGACTCTACCATAATTTGCTAGTCTCTTTTGTTAAACATACTAAGTTGCTTATAATTCTTCTCATAGCATAACCATATACTAAGTATTATTATATAATAATTTTAAAATAATAAATATTCTAAAATAAATTTTGTTAGACTAGTGCATTATACTCTTCTTTTAGTAGAATTTTTACTGAAGCATAACTTATAGTAATAAAAGTCACTTATTTTAGGCACAGGACACAATGATTTACAGAAAATTTACAGACAATGTACAACCACAACCATCATTCAACATTAGAACAGTTTCATCATCCCAAAAATAATTTTTACAATCATTTATAAACTTTTTCCATCCCCTACCCTCTCACTCTCACCTTTCTCTGCCCAGCCTTAAAATACCCTACAAATTAATTTTTCCGAATCTCTATATTTGCCTACTTGAGATGCTTTGTAAAACGGAATTATGGAACATCTGTTCTTCTGTGTCTAACTGCTCTTTACTAAATACAATGCATATGAGTATCTGCCACAGTGTAACATGAAACAGAACTTCATTTCGGGGCTATAGAAAGGGTTCATGGTTAAACCTGTATATTATTTTTCCAAATTACTAAAGTTCAGTTTCTAGCCCTGCATTGGATGGCTTATAATCACACGGAACTCCTGCATGATACCCAAAGATTCAGACTTCCATGGGTACTCACACTCACATGCACATACCCACATACACACACACTACAGAAGTAAAAAGTAATATAAATCTGTTACAACTTTCATTTTGCACTGGATGTTTACAGTCATCCATTGTCAACATGGATATTTCTTCAGGTAGTTGACTAAGAAACTTCTGATGTATCCCGCTATCCCATGGAGAAGATTGGTAATCATGTATCATTGTTTTTGTATGTGATCACTCACCTCTTACATGCATATGGACCATCAGATCCTTAACTCAATATTTACATAGAATTGAGGGTCTGAGAATCTCTTTGTTTTTCTCAGTTACAAAAATAATTTTTTCTCCCCCTTTTCTCTATGTGTCTGTCATAATTGTGTTAGATCTAATAATTCTTGATCAAAATAACATGTTTAATTTACAAATTGAGTCTAGTTAATGTCATTTTGCAAGTAATTAGCTAAGGAGTGGATTTTTTCAGGGCTAAGAGTAAAAGGCAATGTGTTTTTCAAAGAACTGGAGTGTAGAGAAGCTCAGTCAGAAATAGATAACTGGGAGCTTCTTAGAGGACAACTGATTAAAACTTCATATCACACATCAGAAAATAGTAGAAAAACCTAAGATATGTTCTAAAATGAGTAGAAAGTTAGGGTTTGGAAATATTAAATGTCAAATGTATCCCAAACTAAAAGCTCAAATACAGCTAAAGTAAATGGGCTATACAGGAAGCCTGTTCCCTCAAAATGGTGCAAATTTTGGTAGATAACAAATGTGATTGAGCTAAAACTCTAGAAATTAAGAGATTATTCTAGAATATCTGGGTAAGCCAATGTGATCACAAATACAAGTATTTTTAGAAGCAAAGGAGGAGGCTGGGAGATGAAGAGATGTGATGATGGATGTCAGTATCAGACCTGTAAGCTAAGGAGTGCAGAAAGATTCTCAAAGCTGGAAACAGAGCATCCTCTGGGGCTTCAGCAAGAAGCATTTCTGTCCTTAGGCCTCTATGAGAGAGAGAGAGAGAGAAGGGGAGGAGGGAGGGAGGAAGGGATCGAGGGAGGGAGAGTTTTTAGAAGGGTTGTAATTCAAAATTCAAAACTGGAGGATTCATCAGTTAGGTTTTGTTAACTTGACATAAATTAGAGTCATCTGGGAAGATCAGACCTCAGCTGAGAAACTGCCCCTGCCAGATTAGGCTGTGCAAATGACAATGGGGGTGTTTTCATTATTAAGGATTAATTTGGGAAGACCCTGCTCACTATGGGTAGTGTCACCCCCACCCCCAGGAAGATGGTCCTGGGTGTTAGAAGCAGACAAGCAGAGAAAGCTATGGAAGTGAGTCAGTAGCAACATTCCTCCATGGCCTCTGCTTCAGTCCTGCCTTTCATGGTAGACTGTACCTGGAACTGTAAGGTGAAAATTTTCCTTTACTCACAAAGTTAATTTTGGTTAGTGTTTGATTAGAGCACAGAGAAGCCAAGGAAAACAGTGAGCAACAGTTTATTCATTGTTAAATGGCTTGGGGTATTCTAGCTATTAGAGTAGAGAGAGTTGTGATCCTTGGGCATTGCACATAAAGCATGGATAGGCTACTCTGTATCCTGAATTAACACTTAACTAACGATGCACAGAGCCTTGTCTCCAAGCCTAAACTGAGGCGTAGCTACTCAGGAAGGTGTCTCTCCCAGGAGTAAAGCCTCGCCTGCTTGCATCCAGTTACCAATTAACACGGCATTATTCCACAACATGTTAGTGTTTAAACTTTGAGTTTAAAACATCTTACTCTTTTTCAATGGGGAATATAAATAAAGTGCAACAAGAGTTCAACTAAATATTATCTTTCCTGTAAAATGAAAGTTAGAGATAGCTGCATCATGTTATGAAGAACCCGCCTCATTCTGCTGCCCTAAGCATGTGGCATTCTTTCTCTTAATTACAGTATGCTAACTGAGGCTCATGTCCTTGTCCCTTTGGGACCTAAAGGGGGAGGGGTAAACAAGAGAGAGATGCTAGCGGAGACTGCCTTGTATTATCAGGTAACCAAGTCTTCCCTTAGATTTCTGCTGATATCTCACTGCTTAGAACTGGACCACAGGGCACTCCTTGAGGCAAGGCAACATTAAGACATTTTAAATGGAGACTGTCTTCCTCAACAAAATTAGATTTTGTAGCATAAGGAAAAAATGGAGAATTATGATTAAGTAAAAAATAAGGTAGATTATGATTCATCTGTTGCTTCTCCCTTACCTCTTCTCTCTCTTGGTCTTCTCTACCCTGTTCTTCTTTTTATTGACATTTTTAAAATTTGTTCTCTGGGAATTTCACATCATGCACTCAAATCCTATCTCACTGATTTCCCAGCCCTTCCATGTCAGCCCTCCAACTGGCCACCTCCTTTGCAAAAGAAAATAAAAAATTAAAAACACCAACAAAACTTTGCTCCTTTGTCTTTCCTGACATCCCATCACACACTCATTTGCTGTCGTGGCCTTGGGAACTGTGGTGTGCAGCACAAAATAAACAAAAAGGTCCAACAGCTTTACTTGCAAATGTTCACTGCAATGAGTTGTTGGTCTGGTTCAAGGCCTCTGGCTTCTGCTGCACCATCAGTATTATATATACCCTTACCTAGACCCTTCTTGGATATCCTGCTGTTGTTCCGAGTCATGGAAATTCTACAGTCACGGTTCTGATAGACTGGTTCCTTATTGCATCCAGCAGGTTATAGATGGGCAAGATGTTCAGTCTATCAATTCAAAGCCCTAGACGTGGGCCCCAGTGGTTTCAAGGGTCAGGGCCAGCTCCCTCTTGAGAATGATGAGAGGTGGGGCCAGTTCTAACAGGGCTGCAAAGAGGCAGGCTGCTGGAGGAAAAAGGGCAGACTAGCAGATTTTCTAGGGCTGTAGAGGGGCAGAACCAGCTCTCTGGTACCCAGGCAAGGGCACAGCTTTCCCATGGCCCTTGATGGTAACATGGGCCACAGACATCAACAAAGATCCTAACTATAGTATGACTACACACCCAGCTATGATGCTTGGCCACAGCTTGGGCCAGTGCATTAGCATGACCATTCATATTAGTATGGCTCTTGAACATCAATTCATATTTTTTGTCATTGTATCACAGAACGTAAGGCTTTGGCTAAAGATGACTCTGCACTTGTCTTCACATTTTTTTCTAATGGTCCATTTCCTCTCTTTATCTCAACCAAGAGCTCTCACATATTGAACAATGCCCTCATTCCCTACTCCTGTATCCAAGGACCTCAACACAGTTACCATTTATCATCTGCTACTCAAGATAATGCAAGACATTCTCTAATCCAACTTGCAGTGTTTCTTCACTCAAATATTCACCGAGTTTTCCATACAATTTTGTGTGTGCTTATTCAAGTGCGTGTGGGTGCACTTGTGTGTGGTGATGCTCACATTTATTTGTAGGCATGCACATGGAGGGCAGACAACTTCAAGGGTCAGATAGACTGGCTGTCTTGCAACTTCCACCAATCTGCCTAGTACCACCTCTCCATGGCCAAGATTATAATCATGTGCCACCAAGTCCAGCATGCCATACATTTAATTATACTGCTTTCCACTTGGAAAACATCAGTATATTTCCTTTACTTCAGCTGTGATCAGAATTCACAGTTTCCTTCACATTTCTTCTCTGCCATGATACATTCATGAGTGTTTTCCAGTTGGAAACTTTCTCAAGCCATTCCTCCCTGAGGTTCACATAAGTTTAACAAGCTATATTCCCTGGATTTAACTTCGAACATTTTGTGTCTTCTATCCTATCTCACAGTTTTATGATAAAGGCCATGTAGTTTCTTTTAATAGATTCTACTTTTAAGACAATTTTAAATATAGAGTACTGAGAGTGTAGTTAAAGAGATTATATATTTCCTTGCTGAGTCCATTGTTAGAAGCATCTTATCTTGGTGGGCACACCAGTTACATTAATTAGTTGATATTGATATATAGTGATACAGTTTATATTTCTATGTAAATACTCTTTCCCTTTCTCTTATTCTTTTGAAGGAAGCCACTCTGTACAGCTGACACTTAGAGAGGGGACATTTTCTTTCTCCTTATTGGCGTTGAAATAACTGTATAACTTATTGTTCAAAGTTTTCAGATTTCTTTCCTTCTTCACTCATTATTGCATGATTTTATCATTTGTTTATATCTGTATGATCTGTGACTACTTTGTTTAATACTTGATAATATAATTCTACAAATGATTGAAGTTTTTCTCAAAATCCATTTATTAAATCACTTACTGTCTTTGTAGTGGTGTTTGAAGGTGAGGCCTCTGAGAGCTAATGGAGGTTTGGAAGCTGTGAGAGTATGGCCTCATGATGGGATTACTATCCTTACCTCAAGGAAGAGATGTTGAAGTCTCTTTCATCTCCACCATGTGAGTTCAGTTAAAGGTGACAGTGTGTGATCCAGGATGTGGACCCTTCAAAGGAACCATATGCTCCAGCAATTGCTTTTTGACTTCTGAGCCCTGAGAACTGTGAAAAATGAAAATATATTATTTAAATTACATTGACTATAGTATTTTCATGTTTCAGAATTCCCAGCTTTCTCCATTAGAAGCTTGTTGCCGTTGACTCTTAGAGATAGCACCATAACGTGGGTCGCTATTGTAGTTGTTCTTGGGAACATTTTCCCTCTAGTTCTATTTGATCTATCTCCCTTACTGATCTCAAGCATTCCTCCAAGGAGCTCCACTTCATTTTATTATAGAATAGTATTAGAAGCCAGTATGTGAGCCAAGACATTCCGATTGCTATTAGGATGTGTTTATGACTATTGTTCCACAGAAGTCATTTATGTTCTCTGCTGACCAAAAAAATGTTGTGTTCACCTGATGATGTACACACACACACACACACACACACACACACACACACACACACACAAACACACACATGCACACACCTAAAAAACTTCTCTATGTATATGTAGCTATACACTTCTACATTAGGCTAAACATTATATGTGTTACAACCTATCCAACTCTATTCCATTCCTATATGGATGATTATTCTACTCTTTTCCTCTTTAAAACTAAATGTGTCAAAATGACAGACCAAGTTTTCATATTATGGTATTCAGTAACCTTAATATATATAATGATATTCATACATCATGTGTGTAAAAGCATGTCAGTGTTAGAATTGTTAACTTGTACTCTCATGAAAAATTCTCCTATCAGCTAAAGAACAGCATTTATGCATTAAATATATTTCTTTCCTTTAGTCTTACAAACTCCATTTAACTCTAAAACTATCTACACTGACATCTTTACTTCCCCTCTTTCTCCCATTTTTAGATAGTATGATGTAGTTTATCAGTTTTATTGATCTCAAAGATCTAGTTTGAGGATCATTGATTTTTTTTTTCCATTTCATTGCATTTTTGCACTGATTTTTATTTTTTCATTCTGTTTGCTTTAGGCTTAAATTCTTTTTTTTCTCTAGTTTCATAAGATAAATGTTTAGTTTATATTACTCAATATGACTATTTGTATTTTAATATATGCATTAAATTCAATAAAATTCCTTTTAAGTACTATCTTGTTGCATCCCACAAATTCTAATATGGCACATTATCATTATTATTGGTTTAAAATTCTTTTTTAATTTTTCATTAAAATTTCTTAGAGCTATGTATTATTTAGAAGTGTGTTATTAAATATCAAAATATGTATTCACCAGATATTATTGATTCATTTTAATTGTATTAATGTCTAAGAATATTCTTTGCATAATTTATATCTATATCATTTCTCTAGGTGCATCTTATGTCCTAGAATATGATTCATTCTAGTCTCTTTCTTACTTTGCTGTTGCTGGAAACAGTTTCTGATTGCCAAATTGGCCAAATTAACAGTGTTGTTCAGGTCAAGCATATTCTTACTACTATTCTCCTTCTTTGATGGAAAAGTTTACTGAAGTGGGTCTGTTTAATTTCCAATTATAATAGAAATTGGTTGATCTCTTGTTGAAATTATTTAAGTTTTTCTCTTATTTTTTGATATTCTGATGTTAAACTCATGTAAGTAAAGACATACCTATTTTTAATAGTTTATGACTTATCATTAAGGAATGCTTTTCTCTGTCTTCTATAACATCCCTAATTGTCAAATATGTTTTGTTATAAACTAAGATAGCCAACACCTTTCTTTGGAGATTAGGGTAGTATATCTTTCTGGGTATTCTTGTACTTTAAATACCTGTGAATATATGTTTTCTTTAGTTTTTTGAAACAGGACTTCTCTGTGTAGTCATGGCTCTGATGGAACTTAGGTGGGTCTCAAACTCAGATCTACCTGCCTCTGCCTCCTGAGCACTTGGATTAAAGGTGAGCACTACCACTGCCAGGCTAAAGGTGGTCCCTTGTTGACACAAGGCAACAAAAGCTTTTGGCGGGAGGGCTTGTTGCTCTTGTTTAATTTTTGTCTTTTGGAGAGAAATTGTTATTTAAATGGTATAATTAGGCCATTTTCACTCAGTATTATTTAGATACTATTGATGCAGTTCTAATACCTATTCCAAATTTTCTTTACATTTTGGTTTGAAGGTTTTTTATTGGATAGACTTCCAAATTCACTAATTTTCTCTTTATCTCTCTGTCTATACTACTAATTTGTCTACTAAAGGTTTTTTTTTGTTATAATTTTGTTTCTTGTATTTTTTTATTTAATTTGTGAAAATGTGATATATTATTACAAATTTATCACATTTCCTTATTTACTCTTTTGGAGTCTACACAATGACAGGTGTGTGGTCATCAGCAAACAACTTCTGGACTGTGGTTCTTTCCTTCACCTTAACACAGATCCTTAGATTAGCAGCAAGTCTCTATTCCTGCTGAGTCATCTTGCTAGGATTTTCTTAGACTTTTCATTCATCCATTCATGAATGTTGTCTATTGCTCTTATAACAATTATTTTAAGTTTATTATGCAAGTCTATAAGCTGGACTTATAGCTGGTTCTAGTGGAATACCATATTTCTTTTCTTGCTCTAGAGCAGGTTTCACTGAGAATTTTATGCATAAGCACTGTATTTACATTATTTCCATACTGTCTTTTTCTTGTTCCAATTCCTCCTATACTCCATCTCAGGTTTATGACCACTTCTATAATTATTGTTACACACACACACACACACACACACACACACACACACGTGCACACTTATATACATATAGCCTGTCCAGTTTATTGCTCATATATGTTTACTCATATATGTGGGATAAGGAACAAAGGGACCAGCCTTTAGTGGTTTGTGTTAATTTGACAGCAATTGAGCTATAGGTACCTTTATTAGATTTAAGTGGCTTTGGGTTGCTCTAGGATGTTCCTTTTACACATCTAGTCTTTGATCATCCCTGGGAATTCCCCATCAGATGGTGTGAATGAGCTCTGAGACTCTTGGTGCCAGGATGTGTGGACTCATCCTGCTAGAGCACTCTTGATTTGGTGATGAATTATAGAAGGGAGTACTCACTATAAGCTTATAATCAAATTTGTCTTTAATTGTGCCTATCTTCCTTGGCTGTGACCTCCACAATAGTTTCCTATGTGTTAGTGTAGGATAAATATACTTTCTCTATGGGAGATAAGGCTTCAGTGAACTGTTACCCCTAGAAACTCATCTTTTGTAAAAGTCAAGAGCAATTTGGGTAGTTTTCAAATGCTTACTTGATGTTTTCATCTCTTACAGCCAAGAGAAGATTTTTCTTGGCTCCTCAATATGAGAAACTGATGGAGACCATAGAGGTGAAATGATATAATGTAAGGATACTAAGACTATAAATCCTAAGAGCCCCATCCTATGTTTATAATTATCCATACAATCTCCAGCAGTTGCAAGTTCCTACCAGCTACTTGTTTTATTTACCCTATGCCAAGTGAGCTGATCTTGACTATGATTTTCTGAATTCATCTGTCTCTGCAGTTTTCAGGACTCAGATATACCTAAGCCCTTATATATAAAAACTAAGTTTCCTCAGTTTTCTCTTCATTCATAGGAAAGGGATGATGTTGTCTACATTCTTTAGATTTCAAACTGAGAAGTCTTTGTATAGCTTATAATCTTTCTATTGATTGCCATTATGCATTATCTGTCCAGTGACATCATGGGCCTTCAATTCATATTGATAAAATTGAGTCAGGGACTATGAATCAATTACTGTAAAAGACAAAGTGCAGACCACATGGTCTCATCTTACCCTGTTTTCTCTTCTTAAACAAGTAGGACATGACAGGGTCCTATTTTTGTGGCTAGGAGTCTTTGGTTATGATAATGCTCATATATTGTTATTTCATTATTGGTTTCTGATTCTACATTGATTAAAACCTATGTGTGAATAATAACCGAGAAAAGATTTTCAAAAACAGCATGTATAAACTCACCTCTTCACATTAAAGTATGTACTTTCTTATTCTTCCTAGAAAATGTTTGAATCAAAACAGGGAAGATTTCTCTTCTTGTCTGGGAAAGCAAGTCTATCATATTACCACAAATGCATGAGAGAAAATCTGTAGGTCAGTTCCTTTATTAAAAGCTCTACTACACTGTTACATACTGAGTCCAGAAACATTATCAGAAAATGATATTTAGGACATTGTAGTTTGGGCACAAAGTTATTAGCAGGATTTTTCTTTTGATAGGAGTAAATGGACTACAAAATGTATTTTTATAATTTGAATATGACTCAGCATAAAAGGCTATATTTATCTTAAAGTATACTATTGGTAGATTAATATGTTCCAGTAATTAACACAATCTCAGGAATTAATGGCCTTATATTTAACTAAGGTTAGTAACTAGAAAATTATTTCATTTTGAGAGAGAGAAAATGTCTGAAAACTAAAAATAATAAAAGGAGAAAGGGAAGGCAAGTAAGAGAGACAGACAGAAATAAATAGCATGAAAAGTAAAAAGGCAAATTATAGTCTGGGTTTGGATGAATAATGTGTCATTGAGTAAAGAAGAAGCCATTTTATAATGGGAAGCTTAGTTGAAAATATGGAAGTAGCCATTTAGTTACACAAGGTATCAAAGGAAGCTGGAAGCCCAGTATAAGACTTGCCTATGACCTGAAAAGTAGAATTCAAAGACTTAGGAGGAACTGTAGCCTAAATGAGGTAAATGAGATAATGAAGCAAACATAAAATATAACACAGTTCACAAGCCCATGTATAATCACTTCCTAGTATCTGTGGGGTTTGTATCTGTGAATCCAACTTACCACAGACCAAATGTATAGACATTTTTTATTATCCTTTAAATAACAAAGATCAACCACTTACATAGTATTCACATTATGCTAGTCACTATTAAGTAATATAGAAATGATTGAAAGCATTTGAGATTTGCTCACATCCAATGTCATGCCAATTGCTATGAGAGTCTAGAATACATTCAGGATTTAGTACATGAGTTAAGTCCAGGTGTTAATTCCCCACCAAGAAATAGTTTTATATGATTTAATGGCCTTTTCTGCTTAAATTATTGGATAGTGATCCTTAGTGAAATCTTTGAACAATTTAAAGTGACCATGTCACTACTGCTGCTGTTTTCTGTGATTGTCTCTCTTCATATTACAAAAAACAGTAATTCTTCACACTCTCAACAGACCTTTCCTTCCTAGCATTAACTAGTTCTCCAGTCTCATCAGACTCAGTGTTTTCTGAACAACAGTCTAGTATAATGTCAATGCAATGTGGTGATATTCCATTTCTTTGGTGCACATTATAGCACCCAATTGTCACATACAATTAAATTTGATGAAAACTAGTTACAATGAAACAACATTTATAATTTAGATCATGAGATTCACTAGCCACATACCAACTACACTGTCACAGTGTTCAATATATACACTCCACTCAGTGCCCCATCAAGTTTCTATTGGGCTGGCTAAGATAAACTTCCATTATTCCAGGTTTTTGTAGATCCTACATTCTCAAACAGAAAGTATTCCAGATGTCTTCTCTGTCTCCTTCTATTTGGTCTAGCTATATCCTATTCATTTGCAGTGAAACTTTTCAGCACAAATTAGATATTAGATTACTATATAATGCCTCTTACTCTCATAATGCTTTTAATAATTATAATTGATTTATTGATCATTCTCAACTAAATTGTAAGCTTTATTTGACAGAGACTATGACAATGGATATCCATAAAATTTTATTTAATGAAATATATAAATGAATAATGAGTAAAAGAAAGATAACTTCATAGAGCTGAGAATATTTTCACTACACTTGTTCATCTTCACTTGCAGCATGGCAGGGTCACTTATGAAACACATCTGTGGGAGTGTCTGTGAGGATTTCTCTAGAGCAGCTTGACTGAAGAGTGAAGACCCAATCTGAAGGTAAGCAGTTTCCATTTCATGGACTAGACACTGCATAGAAAAGGAAGGAAAAACCAGAAACTGAGTTGAGCATTAACTAGATAGTCTATTGCATGATAATGGTAGTCTATTATGGACAACCCAATAAAGTGTTTTGCCTTGATGGGACACTGAGTGCATACATTGTTAATAGAGCAGCCACTAGCACTGTACTTGGGTGATTGACATGTGGTTAATGAAATGAAGAATCTAATTTTTGCTTTTTATTTTAAAGTTTGTTTCATTTTAATTAGTTTTAATCAAATTTAACTGCTTGTGACAAGTGGATGCTATCTCATGACTATCCATGCAATGAGGTTTGCTGTCGCTCACTCCTGAAGTACTATCTAAAGCTCTCCTCAGCAGTGTCACCAGGAAAGACTGTACATGAAAACCATGGGTCAAAATAAGGTCTTCCACACCTACATTGCTGTTGTCATGCATTTTCTCACAGAAGATCAAGTTAACTTCACATTCATTGAGAAAATTATTTTTTAATCTTTTTATCTTTTTTAATTTCTTTCTTTTTTCCTTCTTTCCTTCCTTTCTTCATTTCTTCCTCTCCCTCTCATAAGCACATTTTCAATGGCTTCTGTGATAAGCCTTACAGAGTACAGAGAGAACTAAGAGTCAGAAACACATGTTTTGGTAAGCAGTTTAGTACTTGTGTACTAAATAACTGACATTTTCTCTTTGATGCTATGCCTTGCTCAATGGACATGGGAGGAAAATGCTGGGAAAAATTTGGGTCAGGAAATGTCAGTGTCTTTTATTTGAATGCAACAGCTAAAAGCTTGTAATTTCATCTTGGACTTCATATCATTCAGAATCGTGATAAATTGATTTCTCTTGTTCATAATTTATCCAGTATATTTCATTTTGTTTTAGCACTACAAGTAAACTAGCAAAACAAATAGATAGGTGATGGCTGTATGTATTTCTCTGTATATATGTAAGAGAGGTTCTAGAACTTGGCCTCAACACTCCCTGGATGCTATTCTGTAACCTCGTCCTGATGGATAGAATCAGTATACATTCCTCAGTTCACTAAGGATTCATATTGAATTCTGGAAAGTGGTATCCCATATTTTATGATGTGCTCCTCCAAGTCGAAAGTGCATTCAAAAATCTCTTCTGTTATTTTTGTTGGGTGATAGGAATACTTTAAAAAATCACATGCTAACTGATTTTCTCACTATTATTCTATTGTGAAGAGACACCATGGCCAAGGTAAATTATAAAAGAAAGCATTTAGTTAGGGGGATTCATTATAATTTCAGAATGTGAGTCCATGACCATTCTAGCAGGGAGCATGGCTGCAGACAGGCAGGTATGGTGCTGTAAGAATAGCTGAAAGCTTAGATCTGGTCCATAAACAGAAGGCAGAGAGGGAGATGTTGGGTTTGGCTTGGGTTTTTGAAGCCTGGAAGCCTTTCCCTAGTAACACATCTTCTCCAACAAAGTCACACCTACTTCAACAAGAGCACACTGCCTAATTCCTTTCTAAACCATTCTACCAATTAGGATCCAAGCATTCAAATGTATAAGTTTCTTGGGGCCACTCTCATATAAACCATTACACTGACTTTAAAGTATTTTGGCCATACATTAAGTTCAAAAGCCCCATATCCTCTTGAATAATATATTTGCTAATAATTGATATATAGTTTCATTCCACTACTCAGTTTTATAATCCTTTTCAGTTTAAGATTTGATCTTGGTATAGAAGATCTGCTGAGACTGAGAATTCAACAACCAATTACATAGTTTTTCTGGGTCTAAATCATAACACATCTTTTTTCTTCTTTAGTTTTCTTACATTCTGCTATGCTTTCTTAGTCTATTTTGTGCTGCTATAGCACAACACCTGAGACAGGGTAATTTATACAGATCAGAAATTTATTTACTCACAGTTCTGAAGGATGAGAAATTCAAAACCTTGATATCAGCAAGTTTCATTATCTGGTGAAGGCTGCTAGTTGCTTCTTTACAGAGATGGAGCCCTGTAACCTTTCATGACAGGTCAAGGGACAAATTAACCAAATGCAATGTGAAGTGTTTTTTTTTTTTAATATAAGGACTTTAACCTCATGTTCCAATTACATCTTAAAGGTCCCACTTATGACCATCACCTTGGAAATAAGGTACTTTGAGGGTGGATACTTTTCAGCTATGGCAACATAGCATCTGGCAATGATGCTGCTCAACAGCTACATCTGGATTTTAATTAGTGACTAGTCACCCTAGACCAGTTAATGTTTCATGTTTTTCTGTTTCCATTGTGTTTCTCAACACTAGCAGCAACCATCAAACTCTATGATCTATAATTACACATCCTTCATACCTCACAATACCTGGGTTACTGTAATTGTCAACTTGGTTTTCCACCCCAGTTCACTATAAGAAAAAAAAATTATTACTTGTATTGCTGCCAAGTAACAAGGATTATACATTCTCAGCCTCATCATGGTGATGACCTTTGTACTACTAGCCACACAGCTAGTAGTACAAAGGTAGGTCAGCTCCGGTATTCCATTCTTGAGTGCACATTCTTGGTTTACACTGGGAACAACAGACTCAGTTCATGTTCCTTGGAAAACAGAGTCTAATACTGTATGATTATCATGCAGGAGTGTACTGTGATGTACTTCTGAGAATGCTCATTGGGGTCATGGATCAAGGAAGGATCTAAGAATGCCCATGGGGGATCATAGATCAAGGAAGGATCTAAGAATACCCATGGGGGTCATGGATCAAGGAAGGATCTAAGAATACCCATGGGGGTCATGGATCAAGGAAGGATCTGAGAATACCCATGGGGGTCATGGATCAAGGCAGGATCAAGTAGTGAGAAAGTTTAAATTCTCTATAGTGAACTTAATTTAGTTAAATTAATTAAAATTAGTTAAATTAATTCCATCAAAATCTCTAAAGTTAGAATATCCATTCTTTAAACTGAACAGTCATTAAATGTAGCCTTTCTCTTGGGAAAGAATATGAGGAGTTAGTTTCTTAGTCTCAGAGTACAGCTTATCTGTGATCAGCTAAATGCTTGGAATCAGAGGTAGTTAAAAATCTCAACTGATGCAATTTGAAAACACCACAATATAAATTCCACTGAAAAATATGAAAACCATTGCATTCCATACTTCTGATACTGAAAATGCAGCATTAGGCTTGTGGGTTGGTAAGATATACAGTAACTTAAAACTCTAAGAAAATGATGATAAGATTTCATCATGTGAATTAAAATTTCTTTGAATAAAAAAATAGTGACTTTGTGACTTTTTGATTCAATTGTGCTTGTCTTTATCTTTAAAAAGGTTCAATGATGTTTAGGTTATATTCACTACATTTATTGTAACAATGGAACATAGAAGATATAAACCTATTATAAATACTCTTGGTTACCCTCCAGAACTTAAGAGTAAGACTCTATTGCTGAAGTCATCACATAGTTGACTCATAGGACATAGAGTAATCAAGCTGGTATTTACATAAAAGCTCCATCCATACTGCTGGAAATTCCAATATTTTACTGGAGAAGAAAAGTAGTCATCAGTCTTGCTAAGATTTGAGCCCTGTTAGCTAAAATAATGGTTGGCCTAGCAAGACATGCTCACTGCTGCAGCAGTGACATGAATACCATTGAAGTATGAAGCTTTTTTTCTTATTATGTTCTTCTCCACAAGATGAAACCCATACTTGGAACCACTATAAAGCCATAACCCTATGACTAGACAGGTCATTGGCCTCAGAAGTGTCTTGGGAAGGAGCGTGAACAGGATCAAACACATTGTATAATAATTCTCAAAGAACTAATAAATTTATATTTGAAATGTAAAAATACACATGTCAAATATTATAAGGACAGATGTTTTCTAATTTAGAAGAGAAGTCACTATTTTCAATAGAATCTCTATCAAATTAATCAACTTATCACTGACATCAACACTTGAATAGGTCTGTTTGGTCAAGGCAATGCTATATTATATACCATGATTAGAAGGGATTTTGCAGCTTGTCTAAAGCAACCAAGTCCCAAAACAAGTTGAGGCAACTCTCAGGTCATAGGTAAAAGCAGCATTTAGTATAAGTAACAAATAAGATTTATCAACATTAAACAACTTGTTAAGTTTTGGGACATTATTTTAAAGCTATTATTTATTTTAGGTACAACAAACTTTGACGCTTAAATAACACTATAATAGAATGACTTATTACTCCTTTAAATAGAACAAAATTTCATGTTTCAAAACCTTTCCATTACAACATTTTTTTAATTACTTTTTTTCCTAGGTGGGTCAATGTCTTAGTAACTTTTCTATTGCTGTGATAAAATACCATAATCTTGGCAACTCATAGAAGACAATATTAAATTTGGGTTTATGGTTTCAGAAAGTTAGAGTTCATGATGGGGGACAGTTATGACATCAGAAACAGCTGAGAGTTTGCATGTTGACCAGCAAGTAGGGGGCAAAGAGAGAGAGAGAGAGAAAGAAGGTGACTCTGGGAAGGGTGTGAGTCTCTGGAAAGTCCAGAGCCTTCCCCAATGATACCCCTTTCTTCAATAAGGCCACACTTTCTAATTCTTCCCAAACAGTTTCACCAACTGGGACCTAGCATTCAAATATTTGAGACTGTGAGAGCAATCAAACCACCAGTCTGTGTAACAATTATATTTAGTGACTAGTCATAGTCATTGACCATTAATTAGTGTAATCAGAATTAAAAAGAATTGTGACTTTCTCAATTACTGCCTCTAAGGAATAACACATGTGGAATAATTTCAAATATGTATAGATGGAAACTTGTGAAAATAATAGAATTCCTTTTGCCAAACACTCAGTTTCATTAAATGTTGACATGATACAAGACTAGTAAAATATCAAAACCAAGAGTCTGACATTTAGCAATATCTGGGAACCTATTTGATTTTCAACATTCTTAACGGTTCATGTAGGAAGTAGAGGTTTTTTAAAATGAAATTATAACTTACACATAGATTCAAGAAATCACTGCCAAAGCCAAATGTGAAGCTCACATTGACAAAGGAAGGTGCCTCCTGGTCCTCCTGCATAGTCTTGTATATGCTACCACTTTATGCCAGTACCCTGGTAACCAAGAGTCTTTTATCCACTTGTGCAATTCTGCTATTTTAAGAAGATTATATGCAAAGAAGCATATGGCATATGATTATTTGAACTGATCCTTTTTCACTTGGTGTCATTTCTTTATATTCACTCAGGTTATGATTTATCAATATCCATAGTTATGAATATAGGAGTATTTATCTAGCCATCTATTTACAGGAGGACACTTGATTAGTTTTCTTTTTTCATTTTTCATAGCATATTAAAACTTCTGTAAGTAGTTGTGCACATGTTTTTATAAGAAACAGTTAACTTTGTTCTTCTCAAAATAGCACACAAAAATATAACTGTATGGTAATGTAAGTAACATGTTTAATTTCATAGGAAACTTCTATGCAGTATTCAAAAATGGCTCTCAAATGCTTCATTCTGTAGAGGCTTGAATGAAAAATGTCCCCCATAGGCTTGGTTATTTGGACACTTTTCCCATTTTCTGATACTTCTTTTGGGAATGAAGGCAGTACAACCTTGCTGGCGAAGATTTATCTTTGGACGTGAACACTGGGGTATATAGCCTCACTCTATCTCCAGTTTGCTCTCCCTGTTTGATGCTTGTGGTTGAGATGTGATCTCTCACAATGTTCTGCTCCTGTCCATATTCCTACTGCTTCTTGTCATGCAGCCCCACCATGATAGACTCATAACTTTCTGGATACAGTCACAAATTAAAACACATTCTTCCTTCAGCTGTCTTTGCCATGATCTTTTATTAAAACAACAGAAAAGTATCTAATAAGGCATGCATTTTACCAGAAAAAAATGAGGTCCAATTTGTCTGCGTCTTGCTAGCATTTGGTATTATCACTATTTAATTTTGCCTATTTTATTGGCTGTGTAGTGATACTGCACTGTGGCTCTACATTGCATTTCCTAACATCTAATGATTTTGTCAAACTCAGATTTCAATTCAAATAAAGTAGCTGAACTACTATTTTTGAATTTTTAATATTTAGCTTTTCATTATATTATATTGTTACTTCACATACAGAATGTAAAAAAATCCTTTCCATTAAATATTGACTGCTATTTGTTGCTTACTACATATTCATACTTGATAGTACTGGAGATACATAGAGCATTAGAAATACTGGAAGAATATTTAATTTTACTTGATAGGATACCATGGTACAGAAATATCAATAATTTTCTCAAAGCCATTTTTATTTATTTATTTTTTGCTAGAACCAGAAGCTACTCAGCTAGGCTCCTTATCAGGACCCTTTTGTCATCATTGCTTTGCTAAAATGACATCCATCCCCATTTATGACTGGCTGGCTAGCTGGCTGTCATTGGCTGGCTGACTCTGTGTATACATGTGTGTACTTGATTGCTCCATGCTTATACTTTCTCTCGCACTTTGCATTGTGTTACTTTAAAAGGGATAATAATATATTAAATTTATGAAGCACTGCAAAGCTTGTAGAGCTGGATTCCTGGAAACATCCTGGTGGCAAGTGGTAAGATGGCCAGGAATGAATAAAGGTAAAGAAAAGAATGACTCTGTGAATTACTGTATTTTAGTAAAGGAGAAAAATGGGAGATTTAAGGACATAGGAAATATATAGCCCTGTAAGTTTTAATTTTTTGGTCAGTTTTTAAAAATAAAAATTAAACCATATATATAAATACATATATATGTATATATATATATATATATATATATATATTAAACTTTGTCCTTATGTTTTTCTCTTTTTCTGTGGCTAGAGATCATCCAGAGTCTTCCACACATTTCAGATAGGCACTAGACCACTGAGCTACTTCCTCAGACCATTTAATATCGCTAATAAAGTCCAGTAAATCCAATGGCTACCTTCGAATCTTTCTGTTCTTTCTTTCTTTTTATGTTTCAACTTAATATTCAATGTCATAAATAAATAAATTAGGCCTTTAACATAGGTTAGGGTAGAACCCTCATGAGTGGGTTTGGTACCTTCCACAAAAGAGGGCCATGAACTCTTTCTTTTTCCATATCTGGAGTGTAGACATGTAGTTCTATGTTGTAACAAATAGATCTTTCTAAATTCTAAATTTACTATCTCCTTATATCATAATTCCCAGCCCATAGAACTGTGGACAATAAATTCCTGTGGTTTATAAACTACCCCATTTATGTGATTATGGTAAAGCAACTTGAACAGACTAAGACATTGATCTTGATAAAGCCTGAGAACTGTACCTACCTATAGAGGTAAAAGAGAGAAGTCAGGGTCATGGGCAAGTACAAACTTTTCCCACTCCTTGACTCTTTCACTACAATGGTTCTGAAGCATTGTTAACATGATGCTGGAAGTTTGAAATCTTTTAATTCCATCTGACCTTCAGAACAGTGTGCAGTTAGTTAGTCTTGGAAAACAGAAAAAAAAAGAGATGCTAAATGAGTAGGAAGGAGTAGATAGTAAAGTTTAGAAAGCGAATATGAGACAGCATGCTCTGCTCACTTCATTTCTCAAACATACTAGAGGGAAATAACCACAAAGATATAAGGACTTAAGTAATTATTACAGAAAACAGGGAGTAGGGTGGTGGAAACATTGTATCAACCAGAAGATCAGGGAGTTTGCTATGAGACTGTATCTCCTAGAGATGTCAGAAGCTCCATCATTAAACTCATCTAAACATGAATTGAACAAGGACAACAACAGACATGCTAAAGTGGATGGAGGGACAGACATGGAGCTTTACCCCTATGTAAAGAACTACCGGCAATTAAGAACTGCTGAGAATAAGAGCAATAGTTGTTCCAGGGAAGAGTCCACCAAGATGATTCCTGAGCATGCATGAATGCAAACACACACACACACACACACACACACACACACACACACACACACACAAGTGACATAACACAGACCAAATAGATTGAATTTACGTATTTCAGAATACATATGTAACATTTATGTGGGTATTGAGAATGTTGTGCTTGAGTGCATATAGGTAATAGAGTGCAAAGAAGACAGATAAATATTTTGATAACTGAAAGTAACACTAAGGATTAAGGAAGAAAAATCAAAAAGGAGGACAAAAATAACAGAGTAGGAGGAATTTCACAAGTTGGAGGGAAAATAATTATCTGAAGGCTGTTCATAGATAACAAGAAATCAAAGTATCAAGGAAAATATTGTCCAAATCTCAAGGTTGTGTGGAAGATAATGTTATCCACTACTTAAGCTTAATATTGACCTCAAAGATATCACTACTGAATGCCTATTGTTTATAAAGTAATATATGATAATCCAATTAAAACTGAATTGGAAGATGCCCACACTTTCAAAAAATGTTACTATCATACAAGTGTTAAGAGTATTTATAGGCGATAATTTGCTTTTCTATTATAAAGATGAAGAAATTAAAGATTATGAACATTTGAAGTCTTGTTCTAATCTGTGGAACTGTAGGGCCAACACAGGGAGCCGAGGCTGCATTTCATTACATTTCCCATTTTCTCAAAGGAGTCATGTCATCATAGTAAAAATGGTTGTCTACTCCAAGGCAGAACTTGCTAGCATTTGGGGCCCAAATCACTTCCTAAGGAAGGAGTATTTCCTTTTATCTTATTTTAGGTGTTTCTGTTAAAATAAGATGTTATTTAAATGCAAATATAATCAAATACTAAGTCTAGCAAAACTATTTTTAATTTGTTGTAATTTAGTTGCTTACATGGCAATCTGTTCATTGAAACTATCATCTAAATTCCATTTATGATGCTTTTAGATTTGTAGGTAGATGAAACAGAACAATTTGTTTTAAGGTTCATTAATTTGCAGCATTCTCTAAAAGAGAGAGATCAGTCATAAGTGAGAAAGACAACACACAGCTTGGCTAGATTGATTGACATTAATACGTTGTCACTTTTGTCCACTTAATATAGAATCTCAGAAGGCATTCTCCAAAGAATAATGCCAGGAAATTGTTAAGGCATCTAACATGGGGCTATTCATATCACATAATATCAAAACTAAAATTATTCAATACAGAAACAGAGCTTGGGAAAGAATATATTGCAGAGAAATTATTCAAATACTTTGCCATTTAAACATTCGAAGTTTCACTAATATGGAAGGTGATCAGCCTCAGAGGAGGCCAACAGAGGCCATGAACAGTGGTGGAGAGTAAGAAGACACATACAGACAGATAGTGAGTGAAGGGGAGAAGAATATTAACTGTGGCATGATTCCCCATAAGGAAAGAAAATAATAGTTCTTTATTGTCCTAGGACAAAAACATCCCTATACATAGAATTCCTAATGAAATAAGTGATAATAGTGGAGCCTTACCAAATTTTAGATTAAAATAGGTATTTGGCTGACTTTGAGCTCAAATCTGATATTCTGTTTCAGCCAAATACTTTCAGCAATATCTCTTGAGAGCCAAAGTTTCCTTGAAGCCCAAAAGACTTGCAAATTATTATAAATGTATATAAATAAAGTGACTTTTCTTTACTTTTCTCATCTTCATAAGAACAACCAAAATCCTTGTGGTTATCAGGTCAAGCTTTGCTATGAAAATCATTGGTTCTGCAGTTAAAAGCACTTGCTG
The DNA here is from genome assembly GCA_004025045.1 of Sigmodon hispidus. Taxonomy (NCBI): domain Eukaryota; kingdom Metazoa; phylum Chordata; class Mammalia; order Rodentia; family Cricetidae; genus Sigmodon; species Sigmodon hispidus. Next base: position 32,112 of record PVIH01000923.1, read on the forward strand.
CACTTCTAGAAATCAGTTTGGGTCTCAGTACTTGCACTTCAGAGGCTTAGACTGTAAGTCTAGCTCCAGGGGATCCAATACCCTTCTCTAGACTCCTTTGGCATGGGTACACATATGTCACACACATACACATACACACACGTAATAAATTTAACAAAAAGAGTAGAAAACATGTTTAAGTTTTGGAAAAACATTTTGGATAGAATAATCAATTGATAACAAATTTAAATATACTTGTTGAATTTAGATTTTAGATAATAAGATTTGGAATCCTTACATTCCATGTACCTCCTAAACATACATAAATTTCTGAGTTATAGATCCACTGACTTACATCTCAGACCAAAATGGGAATCTCAGTCATTTTCCTCATCACAGTCAGCATTTCATGTCTTCTCAGATCTCCAAGATTCAGGACAGAAGATGATGCATTTTCTATTCACACTATCTCTTTACGTTACTTCAGGACATTTTCATTTCCTCCAGCCAGACTTCCCTATGTCCACTCTTTCTTGTTACCACCCATTTCCTTGCCACCCCACAAGTAATCTTTTAAAAATGCAAATGTAATTCCCTGCTAAATTCTTCAGTGGTTTTTCCGTGCACAAGGATAAAACAGCCTGCTTTGCCCTATTTGATGATGTCCTATAAGAGATCATTTTGTCCCCCTCACAATGGCCATGCCTCTAGTGTCTACTTTCTCTTCCTCCAAGACTGGCCTTTCTCGACTTGGAAACTTGTCTCTACCAAATCTGTGTTTATATTTTGTGCTTAGTTCTCTTTATGCTGGGTTTTCATCCTTCAAGTATATGCTCACTGGACCCCTGCTTTAGGATCACTGAATCCTCTTGCATATGGTCAGTTCCTAGCTAGATTAATTATAATTTCTGTCCTTGTGTACTACTTATGTTTGTCTCTCTCAACCATACTGCAAGCATCTAGAGTAAGAGTCAATAATCTCTTTTCACAAAGAGGCAGAAAGCAATTATTTTAAACTTGGTGCATGTGGTCTGTGTTGCATCTGCTCAATTCTACCAATGCAGCAGAAAGTCAGGCATAGATGACACATGAAGCAAAGCATGTGTCTGTGTTCTAGTAAAATGTTACTTAAAAAAATATAGGACATTTGTGTCCTGTTTTCATGGCCACCATTTGTGAATTGACTATGATTCACTACCATGCATATTATTAGCATTGTGCACAAAATAACTTCTCAGTCAATACATGGCAAAAGAATAAATGAATTAAGTTCTATGTCCTAGGCAGTGTACATGTCTACCATATTTTTTTCCTCACTGAAACTCTAGAAGGCAGATGTTATGTTGCTTCATAGTTCAGCATAGTAGGACTTAGGGCTGTCTGCTGATTCATCCAAATACACAAAGCTACTGCATTATGTGCTAGCATACATTATAACAGATACTACTCACTATGGCTTGAAGGAATGGAAGTTTAGTGCTTCATAGTTGTGAAAGCTAAGACGATAACACCAAGTGGATAAGCAGGGCAATGTTCTTTCTGACGTCTCTAGGACTGACTCTGAGGCGGCTGTTTCTAGTATGACTCTATTCTTTGTCTCTGTTTTCTCATGGTCTTCTTTCCCATGTATGTTTCTGTGCCTTTTTACACAGCGTCTTTTTGTTTTTTTTCTGAGTGTCTGTGTTCTCCTCTTTTATAAGGACACTTAATCCAAAATGGCTTCATTTAAACTAATTCTGTGAAGACTCCTAAATAAGGTCACCATCTGAATTTTGGATGGTTTGATTTCAAAGGCAATAACACTGACCACAGGTCTCAAATGGTAATGAGGAGCCTAAAACTGACTTGTGTCAGTGATTTTCTACTCTATAATTAAAACCTCAGCTAATTAGATTAAATTAATAATGAATTTCAGTGTCCAATTTTAGAGGGCTTTTGAAAAATGATAACTTTTTAGAGTAGCAATAGAAAGAATAGCTACGAATATTTTCAGACTATTGTTCAAAACTGTTCTTGTTGCCCTCAAGGACATTTGATACATGTCTTATAAGTAGATAATTAAGATTTTTAACTTCTATTTACTAATATATTTCATGCTCTTCTATTTAAGGTGTTTAGGTACTAGTCAAGGTTTGGAGAAAACCTTGACTAAAGCATCTTTGCCCATCAGGAAACAACACAACTCTATGGCCCAGTGCATTCGGGAACTGGCAACCAACCACATAAAGGCAGTTTCATCCCTGAAGCAAATAACTATACCTTAGCACTGTTGCATTTGTTAATGCACCTTGTGAATTTCTGGGAGAGAATTCACACATGTGCACATTTCTCCAAGTTAGAGCTTCTGCAGGACCTAATTGCACTGTTAACTTCAGGGGCACATGACTTAATTATTTGCTTGCATACCTAAGTACAGAGAAGTTCTGTTTTTCTGGGTGTGTGTATATATATCTATATCTATCTATATCTATATCTATATATATTATTTTTTGTGTTTTCAGATTTTGTTTTGGTCTTCTCCATAATGGCTAAAGAAGGAGAAACACCATGTTCTGGCAAATACAGACACACAGTCATTTATTCACTTACTAACTTCAAACTCATGTGTATGGCCCAGTAAGGTAGCTATAAACAAATACATTTGAGAACCAGATTTCTTTTTACTGGTGTTTGGATAATATTGGTTAGTGGTCATTTAATTCCCTTAGCAATTCTGACAAATTGATGTGAAATAAAATATATTACCTCCATAATTTGTCATGAAATCCTAACCTCCAGTTTTATTAAATATCTTTTAAGACAAGAATTGTTTAATTTTTTGCGTTTATTTCTTTGTATGTTTGCACATAATGTTTCTCTCTGACCATATTGGCTCTGGTTGCCAAATTCAGGTGGTTAGGTCTTGTAATGAGTGTCTTTATCTGCTGAGCCATCTCATCAGCTCCCACAAGGTCTAGATTAAACAGGTAAATAAGGTTAAATGAGTTTATAAATATCAGATCTTAATCTATTAGGAGAGATGTTCTTGGCTGTGGAGGGAGAGGCACCGGGGACATGCACACACAGAAGCCATCTTTAAGCCAAGGAAAGCAGCCTCGGAAGAAATGAAGACTGCTGACTCCTTGATCTTGAATTTTCAGCTTTCAGAACCTTCCAATTACAAATTTCTGTTACATAAGCCACTCCCCTAATGTTATTTTATTGTAGCAACAAAGATTAATTAAAATGCCATTATTAATTGTTTGCTAAATTCTTATTATCAAGAGTTTTACTCAACCAGTTCTTATCTCTACTGGGACTTTATAATTTCTTTATTTTTATTTTTGAAACTTTTCAGGAGAACCAACTTGTTGTGAACCTCTCAAGGACAAGGATGTGGCCTTTGTCCCTGTCCTGTTTGCATTTTCATGTTGATTCCACAGAGACAGACATCTGGCAGGGTGACTAAGCTGTCTATACTAGGGCTTCTTTTGGTGTCTGAGCAACGTAGAGATAAACATATTTCTTGGAAAGAGAAATAAAACAAAATCTCACACAGTGGTTTTCACATAGGTAGTTTCATATGACTTACTCAATACTCATCATCCATTCTTAGCTAAGTACCTCGATTCTCATTTCACACAGACCCAGGGACAGTTAGTCAGGGTCAGACTGTCTAACCCTCTTTAGTTTCTCTTTCTTTTATTTTTTAAAAATATTCTAAAATATATGATGGATAAAGACAAGAAAGTTTTTTTTAAAAAAATAAAGAAAACAGCTGATTAGAGTCTTCTATCATTTGCTCAATTAGAGAGGGAACGAAATCTGGCTAGACATCAGTACTCATCAAAAAAATCAGTGGACAACTTAGTGGACTGTACATCAAGTGACAGCCTCTTGGTGACACAGCTATTTAAAAAAGCCCCATATTATGTAGTGTAAATAAACAAGATGATTATTAAAGCATTATTAAACACTTAAGAACCGAAGATTGCTCTTGGCTATGTTTATTACTGTTGATAAACATTTTATAAGGAGAGAGGGGTAAAAGAAGGAGGAGGGCGGGGGGACTAAATGTGTCCAAAGTCAGACAGCAAGAATGACCAGATATAGAAATGACTCTGCCACTCATTCCTAGCTGGGTAAACTGATTATATTCACCGTGGAGAAGACTGAGGTTGATATGGTCACTGTTTCAAGTAATTCCCAGAGTGCTGTAAGTCTTAATAACCAAGTTAATACAGCGGGCAGTGAGCCTTTAATTACTGAGAAAATTCAAATATATGTGTCTACATGAAAACAACTGTACTTAGAGGCAAAATCAAGTAAATTCTAAGGACTTTACATAGAAAGATTTTTAGCATCATACGCTCCCCCTACTGCTACTCCATCTCCTCCTCCTCATGTTAACAAAGTTAGGCTTGGAGGAGGAACATAAGCACTGTCTTGTTTGTGGAACTACAGAAAGAATTCTCCAGGAGAGCAGCCCATCAGGTCTTTCATTACCATTGCTATGAGATCCTTACTGGGAAATGGCTCAATTTGAGCCCTCCTCTCTATTGATTCTTTTATAATTACATTAACAAAATTCAGTCTCCAGGTTTCAAAGCCGATAACATTACCTATTTTGAAAGAATTGTCTATTAATTTTTGCCTTTATCAGCAAAAGAAGCTCCTCCTTAATGCCTGTCATTGCACCCGGCATTGAGCAGAAGCTTCTAAATACAATAGAATATGGGTGGGTGTTTTTCTTATCCTGGCACCAATGTTACTGGAGAAGTACCCACGGAGGCTGAGAAGTGAGTACATGATGATAGCAAACATCACTGGAGGAATTAGAGTAGATAATCCATTTACAAGCACCAGCGAAGTGCAGTTATGCGGTCTGATGGGGCTACCCAGTGCCCCAAATGGGAAATTAAAGAGTTACTGTGTGGTGGGGCGTCTTGAAGGGAAAATGAGGATACACAGTAGAACAATTCTAGAGAGAATCCTTCACGAAAGAGATTGCACTGAAGAATACCATGACAATTTAGGTTGTCAGATGTGTGTATGTTGGGTGTGTGTGTGCACCAAAATTTATCTAAAAAAACTCAACACACTACTGTGCTGTTCACACTTGACGAGTTAAGAAGAACGACATGGTGGCAAGAAGGGAAAAAATAGATCTACAGGGTGTTCCATCTTGTAGTTCAAAACACCGTGGGTGCTCAAATAGCATCAATGATGAAGACTGTAGCGAGGATGAAGATGATTAATGTAACTCATGGGAAAATAGGGCTGAGAAGGAAGCCATGGACCAGAACCTGGAGAGGGAGAATGACTCAGGGTGAGGGGTATCTGGAGAGAGAGCAGCAGAGTATGCAAGTCGGCGAGCGTAGGGGGGAAGCGGCCAGGGCACCCGTGGCTCGGACCCGGGGAGTGGGTGGGTGGTGCCCGTGGGCGGAGCGGCTCCGGGACTGAGTGGCTGGCAGCTTATATCTGCGAGAGCAGCAGCATCACCCGGGAGCGAAGCTCTGAGACTCCGCCTAACTGACACCCAAACTCTCTCTCCCTCCCGCAGCCCCAAACTGGAGGCAGCGGAGCCCGCGAGCAAGCAGCGTCGGGCAGCCCCGGCCCGGCCCCGCCCCCGGCTCGCCAGCCCAGCCCGCGCCCGGCCGCGCTCGGGAACCCAGCGCCAGCCCTCGCCCCCTCGCCGCGCCTCCGCCTGCCCGCCCCCGCCGGCCAAGGCTGGGCTGCGGGAGGCGGCCAGGCGGCCCCGAGCCTCGCCAGGGCGACCCAAACAAAGGCAGCATCCGGGCTCGGCAGGAGGCAAAGCATCATGAGAGACTGGGTCCTCCCTGTCCCCGGCTCCGCTGCTGCTGCCGCCGCTGCCGCCGCCGCCGGGAGGGCTTCGCTGTGAGCTTGGAAAGGAGGGGCGCAGCTGCGCGGCGTGAATCCGAAAGGTGAGAGCCAGAGCCAGCGAGCCGAGGGGGCGGGCAGGCCACGAAAATGTCCTCGGCCGTGGGGCCCCGCGGTCCTCGCCCACCCACGGTGCCTCCCCCTATGCAAGAACTGCCCGACCTGAGCCACCTGACCGAGGAGGAGAGGAACATTATCATGGCTGTGATGGACCGGCAGAAGGAAGAGGAGGAAAAAGAAGAGGCCATGCTCAAGTAAGCACCCCCCCACCCCCCTGTAAGGCGCGCCATCCATCCCTCGGTGGTGGTGCTTCCATCCGTCCATTCACCACCACTCACTCACCCGGTCCTCTTGGCAGAGTGTGGGGGAGGGGCTGGCAAGGGTGCAGGGGTGCGGGCAGAGGTGCCCACCTTGAGGCTAGGGGCCCAGGCCTTGAGCAGAGTAGATTTGGGAGTCCGGAGGAAGGAAAGGACCCTACTGAGCCAGGAAACCTAGGTCCCCAGGAGGATGGCTTGAGAAAGGAGTGCCTAGAAGGTCTAGGTGGACAGGGGGACCACCTTAGGGTGAGCTATGCAGAGCTGAGTGAAGCTGATCCCACCCATTGGAAAGGGCCCTGGACTGAGGGCAGATTAGGAACTAGAGGATGAGTAGAGAAAAGGGTGGTGGTGGAGGTGCTGAGGGCAAGCTCCTTTTTGGAGTTGTTGAGCACATCTGAGTTACAACAGTGAAGGGTGCTGGTATTTATATAATAAAAATGCTTATTTTTTAGTGTTCATTTTGGTACTCATTCATTTGCAGTGCAAGGTTGGGTCTTCTTTGGGCAGTTGCCATCTTTGGTATCTTGCCTTTCTGCTCCTTTTTAACCTTTATTCCTAGTCTTCTACACAGAATAACTGTATGAAGACACATTTTCTTAAACATATGTAATGCCATTGGCAGTACAAAGTTTTTGATAATGACAGAGGCTGATTGACGACTCTTTCCTGAATAAAATAAGGGATCTTTATCATTGGCTTCCAAGAGACCTCTAGGGCCTTCTCAGTTCCCGAAGGAAGTAGACAGGGATTGAATGTCTGCACACTCCTGTCTTTAGAACCCATCCACCCTTCAGGGGACCTCTGCCTGGTGCCCCATTTTCCTGGGAATGGGGAGAGGATAGGGTAGGTTGTTAGTGGTGCAGGAGTGTGTGACCCAGTACTGCTGTTTGCTTCAGAACTGCTGCCCAAGCTGAGCCCTGCTGCCTCCTTAGCCTCGCCCAAGGAGTAAAACTAAAGGGGATTTCAACTGTCTTCCTTTGGCTAGTCTTCATAAATTCAGTAAACTTTTCCTCTCTGGGGTGGAGGGATTTAGATGCCCTGACTGGTACTGATGTTTTGGTGACTTCTGCTTATGCAGAAGGTGTATTTGGGGCAGGCAATTGGCATGAAGAGCCAAAGGGAACCTGTTGCATCTGGAGTTAGCTCTTTGCAGGGAAGTGTAGAGAGGGAGCAGGAGGTAACACCAGGGCACAGAGCACATCCAGTGTGGCCTTACTCCCACTCCTTAGAGCTGTGTACTGAAGGGAAGGTGCTGTCTGGGAAGGTATCCCTTTCCTTTCAGTACAGCAGAGCCACACAGGAGAAGACTAGCAAAAGCTGCATTCAGACTATGGGTCCCCCAAGCAAAAGCAACTGAAAGGGAGTGTAGGGAGGGAGAGCTATGGGGGTCCAGCCACAGCAAAATAGTAGAGACCCAGTCGTTCTTCCTCTGTCATAGACTCTGAGAAAATAAAAGGCTATTAACTGGAAGGCCAGAGATGGCCTGGCTCTATCAGAGCAGCAGGTTTCTGAATTCCCTGCTCCTTCGCATCCAAAAAACAAATACTTTAAGCCTGCCAGCTTGAGGGAGGCAGAACCCTCCTTAATCTGCTTCCTGTCCCTAGTGGAAGAATGACATTCCCTGGTGCTGCAGGCTTCCCCTCTTCTGAGCCTGGAAGTAATAGATGTTGTCTAATGGTCCTGCTGTTTGTCTGTCTGATTGTTAGTTCATCTGTTCTCAGTGCTGCAACCCCTGCCACCTGTCCTGGACACACTATCTTGTTGGCTAACATTTGCAGATTTGCTGCTGTTTCTTCTGGGCTTGCTGCAGACAGCAGGTAGATAGAGGCCTCCAGCAGCTAGTGATAAATGTGGGCTGCTGCCTGACAGAGTCCAGATAGCAAAGGGAGGCACAGTGCAAGTAGTGGCCATAATGCTTCTTCATTGGCTGTTGGAAGCATTGTGGAGATTGATGAATTTTAAAAATGGGACTGCATGAGTTTTAGAACAGAATTGCAAACCTGTTAACCATCTAGGGTCAATGATAATACTGTATGGCTTTATATGGACAAACAGAAATTAAAAGCTCTGCCCAACAGCTCATGTCTAGCATATTATTTTCTTGCTTTTTATGGGCTTGCAAATACTATTCCTTTATGGCATGATTTCACATAATATTGCAGCATGTAATGCTGTTATACAACAGCTCCCGATAATCCTGGATGTCTGCATTAACTTTATCAATCAGCCTCCTCTGCTAATGTCCCGGCCTTTTGTGCAGCAGTGGGTTTGTGAGTGTTTTGGAATGCTGGTGTGCTTCAATGTAAGCCTGTCATTTTTGTGCAGTTAGTGAGAGAGTGCTACACTTTTTCCCTAGAAAGAACTTTGTGTCTTAGAAACTAGGGATTATAGGAGCCATTTAGATGACAGGTATGTAAGGGGGCACTTAATAACATCTAAACTTACCAAGGAACATGATCATAAAAATAGGATGCTTTTCAGAGGCCTTTGAAATACTTGCTAAAAAAGAAATTAAAAAAGAGTTTTGAGGCAATCCTTGATTCAACATATCACATATCTGAATAGAAATAAAGTTCTGGGTTGGAGACCCAAATAGAAATAAAGTTCTGGGAACAGAGAAATTAGATTTAAAATTTGCTTTTGTGGTCGGTCAGTACAGGATCATGTTGTGCACTGCTTACTGTGTGTTAGTTCTGCTTCTCCACAAGGCATAACAGCAAACACTCAGAGAGAACGAGAAGATGGATGGGTATTATAAAGCCATCTTACAAAATACAAATTAGAATATATTTGAATAGTTAGTTTTGATTAAAATGAATGAATCTGGATTTGATAATGACATTAGATAGCTATAAATAGAAAAAAGTCAATTTACTTCAACCTCAAGAATTTAAAAATGTTACGTGAAGTTTGTTGGAAGTACTTCATCGTTATGATCATATTTCTCTAGTTTTAAGTAATATTGCTTTATAATTAGAAAAAAACTGACTCTGAAAAATTGTATTTCATGACTGATGTATGTGTAGTAAAACAGATTTTTTATTTTTGTTTCTCTCTCTCTTTGTCTCTCTCTGTCTCTCTGTCTCTGTGTGTGTGTGTGTGTGTGTGTGTTCTGGAACTTTTTTGAAATCTCACTTTCTCAATGAATGCTCTTTCAAATACCTGCCACTAGGCATTATGGGCCAATATATTATACAAATGGAAAGCTGTGTTATCTGGGACCTAAACCAGAGATCTAGTTAGAGGCAGAAATCTTTTTTCTTCTCTTAAATAAAAGCTTCTAAGAGAAATGAGCTTCAGAAAAGGAAGGGAAAAAAGAAATAGAAGTAGAGATTAATGGGATGATTCGGTGATGTAAATCCATATTGAAATAGTTCCTGAAATTGGCTAACATTTATTGAGAATTTACTGCATGCCAGCCATTACCCTAATTGGCTGCAATACCACATGAGTGAACGGAGCTGACTTAAGATATGTGCTTGATTCCTCATGATGCCCAATGTAGAAGATATGCCAGGCGTCACAAATCTCAAATCCTTACCCTATCCTGAGTGTTTTGGTGATATTCTAAATTGATTCATATGCATGGCTCAGCCAGATTCAAACTCAGACCTTTCATAACAGATGCAGCTGTTTCCTCGGGCACTACATTCATTATCTTTCAACCAAAAAGAAGCCGATAATATTTACCATTTTTTTACATGAATTTCTGGTCTTACTTCAGAGAAACGGTTTGACAGATGCAGCTGACTTTGAACATCAGCTGCTGGTCTTAATAGAGGAGGGTTGGTTTCACTTACACTGGTTCACAGAACCTTCTTGTGAATTGAGGGGAAGGGAATTGCCTCCCATTTAAAGATAATGGAAAGTGTCATAGTACAGCAGAAAGGTCACTGGAACCATGCAATGTTTTTTATAGTTGATTGTTAGTTTTTCCACTTACTGCGTGAATGTGAGATGGAGAACTGTTAGAACTTTATGGGGTTCCACACTTCTCAAGATGTGACTTGGTCTACAAAGATGAATCGGACATCTCTGTCTCTTTGCTGGGTATTGGGCCTGCATTTTCTTTTCTTTTTTTTTTAAAAAAGATTTTTTTTTTATTTATTATGTATACAGCATACAGAAGCAGGTACCAGATGTCATCATAGATGGTTATGAGCCACCATGTGGTTGCTGGGAATTGAACTCAGGACCTCTGGAAGAACAGTCAGTGCTCTTAACCTCTGAGCCACCTCTCCAGCCCAAATGCTAGTTTTTTTATTATTATTATTATTTGTGAATTGGTGTTTTGTGTGCATGGATAACTGTGTAAGGGTGTCAGATCTTGGAATTACAGACAGTTGTTAGCTGCCACGTGGATGCTGAGAATTGAACTCGGGTCCTCCGGAGGGACAGTTGGGCTCTTAACTGCTGAGCCATCTCTCCAGCCTCGGGCCTGCATTTTCAAGAATCATTATAAACTGCTTGGGGAGAAGAGATGGAATAGAAGTTGCCGTTATGTTAGTTTTCCTTTGTTCCTCTGCGAGATCCTGTGCCATATTGACTTTGAAAAATATTCAAAGGAATCATTTTGTGTAACATCAGTTGCCAACCAGGAAAAAAATGAAATGAAGATTAGGAAGGGGTGACGATAATGTAGGTCTATTTCAATTGACATAATTTTCATGTTACACCCAGGCATGCTGCATCCTGTTGTTAAAGCAGGAATGGATGAGCAGAGAAAGAAGCAGAATGTGTAGTGAAGAGTGAATGTGGCTGGAATGTGAGCAGCATCTGAGTCCAAGGTGTTTCGTTAGGCAGAAAAGACTGGAGGAACACACCTTCTTCTGGCTTCAGTCCCCACTCCATACTGTTAGTAAGTGGAATTAGACCCCAGGAAGGCTAACTGTGAACTATGTAGGGGTCTTTTTTCACTTTCAACAAAAGCGTGTCTTAAAAAATGTTCACAAAACCCTCATAGTTCCCAAATGTTTATGGGAAAAATATGTAGAAAAGAAGTTTTTAAAAAATGAAATAACTAAGGTGGTGTCAAAAATAATGGAAAGACACAAAATCATTGGTTTGTGGTTGATATGTGTTGATTTATTTTTAACTAGTGCATATTCTTTCTTAAAACACTGCCATTTTTATATTTACTTGACAAATTTGAAGTACTCTGTGGTATGCGCATCAGCATCATCATTAGGATACTGCCAAATTGAGGAATAGAAGCACAACCTCTCCCGAAAGTCCTCTATTCAACTTGTTCAACAGGAAGACTGGCTTGTGTAAACTAGTCCAAAACCTCCTAGAAAGATATCACTGTGAATTCCTAAAACACTCTATTCTCCCACGTCTATAAGAAGCATATGGATGAGCTTGTTTTGCATGGATTATAAAAGTGCCATTGTGTTGAATTTCATTTACCTTCATGGTTTATGTTCTGTTTTTAAACAACTTTGAACATGGGATCTTGTGAGATGAGTTGGGATATTCTAGATTTGGTCTTGTGGGTTGAAGACAATTTTTCTGAGGCATAAGGCAACTAGAGAAATAGAACCTCAAACTCCTATACAGTGATTCCAGCCTTCACTGTTTATTAAGAGTCTGTAATAAAAAGTGTGGCTATGGGAATTATAGACTCTTGTTCATCGGTTTCGGGTAGGAAGCTAGCATGCCAGTTCTATGTCCTTTCTCCATATGAGACTTCTTGCTGATACAAAGACCATTCATTCCCTGTTCTACTCTTGAGCAGTAGTTCAGCCTATTTGTGTTGGCTTGTTTTCTCATATAAGTGAAGTTTTTAGAACTTTGGTTTCCTGGGTCCTTGCTTATGGCATTTGGTCTGAGGGTCTAGAGTGGAAATCTTCTAAATAGCAGGAGTATGACACACGGCTGGTGGGCTCTCCTATGCTTTTCTGAGCACACATATCTCCCTAATTTCTGTTTACTTGACCTATTTGCTATCCCATATACAAGTCTCCCTAATATAGTAGCATTTTGCCATTTTTCTCAACTGTGAGGTTCTTTCTTTTCAGTCATACTGTTCTGAACTTTATTTATCAGGTAGGATACTTCTATTAATAGATTAATGATAATTCTACAATAAGACCAGATATTAAAATGTCATGCATTAAGACTGGGACAGTCAGTGGGCTGTGTGGGTAGGATAAGGACACTGTTCTTCTTATGACTTATTGCTAGTGTAGTTCCAACCACTTAAAAGTTTACATTGTCTGAAAGATTGACCAGTGGCATGCTGTAGAGAATGCTGATTCTAAGTTTTGGTCTCGTTTTTTATTTTAGCTGTTTTTTTTGTTTTGTTTTGTTTTTGCCTTTTTTTTTTTTTTTTGAGACAGAGCTTCTCTGTGTAGCCCTCAGTGTCTGAGAACTTGCTCTGTAGACCAGACTGGCAACCAACTCTAAGATCCATCCATCTCTGCCTTCTGAATTCTGAGATTAAAGGCATTCACCACCAGGTACCACTAGGTGTTGGTTTTAATGCTATCACTTTCTATAGGTATAAACATTATCAACTCATCCCATCAAGTTTATTAGCTTGCTGTAGAGTGTGGAACTTTTAAGGTCTGTCCTTGTTACTCATAAGGCTTTAACATGGTGAAGCAGAATCCCATTTAAAGTTTAAATTACTGCGCCCAAGGAAACTACTTTTACTGTCTTTTGTCTCTGAAAATGTAGCTGACCCTTCAAAAACTTCCTTGTGGTTTTTGAAGGCTTTTTGGGCTTGTGGGGAGGAAGTCTTGTTGGAACTGGTCCCATCTATGGTCTTGTGAAGGTAGTGTGACCAGGACTGCAGTTACACCAACGCATGAATTTGGCAAGGGATTAAAAGGTAAAGTAATCACAGAGCCTGATATGAAGTTATAATTTACATTATTTCTCATTAAATAGCCCATAAATATTTATAGCATGAAAGTAGTAGAAAATAGTAAATTTTGAAATGACAAGGCAAATAATTCAACATGAGGAGTGAAATTAGCATAGGCTAATTTCTTAAGGTAATTTTTTTAGCTCTTACTAAAAAACAAAAGTGTTAACTTCTGGGTCAATGGGTGTAATAAATGTCTCATTTTTAACATTGAATGATGGACACCTGTCAAGTAGTTTATCTTTTTAGCTTTCTGTTGGATGATGTAACGTACACATTTAACATTTTTAAAATTTCTGTACTAAATGCCTTTGTCTTCTGAATGTGTAGTCTCACATTTTGATTCAGGTTGAAGAGCTGACAGCAAAGGACTGTGCTACAGGGGCTTTCCTATTTCTGTTATTATTCTGTGAAAGCTTCCTATACATATAAATGTTTACTTAAAGAAAAACTAGAATTGTTTAAAGGGAGAATGCCTTATATATTGATTTCCCTTCATTTTTATACCAGTTTCTTGCTATGGATAGTGTTTCATAATGTCAGTTTTAAAGTATCAACTTAGATGAAAAATTGGATTATCATTTTTTTTCTTTATAGATGTTTTTCTGCACGAAATTATTTGCACCAAAATGCTGAAAAGCAAGCAATTAGAAGTCTTAAAATTTATTAGAACAGTATGTAATGCAAACAAGGGGTATAGAATCTTGAAAATCATTGTTTGGCTAACAGTAATGATTTGCTAAAAATGACACACTTCATTTCATAGAACCTCAGTGGATGCTTCTTTTATGGCTGATTGCAAATTTTCAATAACTTTTCAAATAATAGTCATCAGTTACAATGGCATACAGGACTGCCTATGAAAATTCTCCTTTGAGCCTAGCAAAAGTACAGCCTGCAGTTTAGAGACCATATCCCTGGAGTGTGAATTCATTTAAGTAGATTTTAGAATGTAATATTTTGATAATCCCTTTGAAGTTTAAGTAGTAAGATAATGTAATATTGTTGAAACAGATCTTATGTAATTTGTAAGTTGTTAAGGCATTTAATTAGAATATTAGCTATCTTAAAGAAGCAAAATAAATGAAACTGAGATAATATAGATGATAATACCCAGTTAATGATTTATACATTGTTTGGTATTTTTTTATTACTCATCATTAGTTATTTGTCTGGAAGATATTATGTTTATATAGAGAAGGTATGTACATTGAAAACCAATTAAAGTGTCTATTGCGCCATGTATATATCTTATGCTATTTAGTGTCTTTAAATGAGCTGTCATATTTAATATGGATATATTCACAAGTAAAACTTAGTACAGTGGCAGTTACTGATAAAGGTTCCCTGCTTTACCTAGACCTCAAATTATATATCTTATTACTTCTCAACTTGTATTCTTGTACCAGAAGATTGTTCATTGATCTTAAAAGAATACTCTTAATTTCAAGAAACCAAATGGTCAGGTGGTTTTTGTCAATTTAACATAAACTAGGGTCATCTGGAAAGAAGGAACTTGAACTGAGAAAATGCTTTCATTAGATTGACCTGTGGGCAGATCTGTTGGGGGCAATGTCTTCATTATGAATGATTGGAAAGGCCTGGCTCACTGTGTGTGGTGTTACCCCTGCACGGATAGTTCAGGATTATACAAGAAAGAGGGTGAGCAAGCCATGAGAAATGGGTCTGTAAACAGTGTTCCTCTATGACCTCTATTCAGTTCTTGCCTCCAGGTTCTTTCCGTGTGTTTCTGCCTTGACTTCCTCCTTTCTATAGACTATAACCTGAAAGGTGAAATAAATGCTTTCCTGCATAAGTTGCTTTTGTTAATGGCATTTATCACAGCAATAGAAACATAATTACGATAACAAGATATTTTAAAGTTATCTGTTATTGGTACATTATCACTGTGGATCTCATGACTGCTCTTGTCATTTATGCTTCTTTTAAGATATATTTACTTTTTATTTTATGAGTAAGTGTGTATAATGCCTAAATGGACATGTGCATATTGTATGTGGGCAGGGGACCACAGGAGCCAGAAGAAGGATCTGGATCCTCTAGAACTGGAGTTTTAAGTAGTTGTGGTTAATGACAGATGATCCTGGGTCCTGTTTAAGAACAGTGTCTTAATTATGGTTTCAATTGCTGTGAAGAGACACTATGACCACAACAACTCTGACAAAGGAAAACATTTAATTGGGGTGGCTCATTAACATTTCAGAGGTTCAGTCCATTACCATCATGGCAGGAGCATGACAGCATATAGGCAGACATGGTGGTGGCTATATTATCAGAAAGCAACAGGAAGTCAACTGAGTCACTGGGCAATTTCCTGAGCATAGAAAACCTCAAAGGCCGCCCCTACAGTGACAAACTTTCTCCAACAAGGCCATACCAATTTCAACAAAGCCATACCTCCCTACGAGATTATGGGGGCCAATTACATTCAAACCACCACAAACAGCAAGTGTTCTTCACTGTCTAGCCAACTCTCTGTCCCTTAATCTTGTCATTTAAAGAAATAAAATGAGTAACTCTTTAAATTATTTTTGCAGCTTTTATTTTTAAAAAATTAGGCTATTTTTTAGTATCCACAGTTTTTATAATTCAAAATACCAGTTTTTTTTCCAAAAATATAATGTAGCATATGTAGTATAATATACATGCACTGTTTTTTTTAAAATATGAGGTAGTATATGTAGACACTTAGAGGTCTGCTAAGGTCAGAAAAATTCTTAGCATCTGGGTCGAAACAGATGAGAAGAAAAGAAAGGTAGCCCAGTGGCTTTCCTTTTTTATATTTCACACAGCTTAGCAGATTTATCTTTCCTGGTTGTCTCTGTATTGTAATATAGTGGAGCTTAAGTATTCTTTTCTAATCCCTTCTTTCTTAAAAAAAAAAGATCTGTCTCATATCCTGGTATTTGAGATAGAAATATATTGATATAAGCAATCTCTTTTATATTGGTTATTAAAACTTGGTAAAAGCAAAAGTTATAAGTAGCTTCTACTTTGGTGTTGTATCTGAACACCATCATTGATTTTCATAAAAGTATATTTCAAAAGGTAATTTGAATTTATGGATTTTTTTGTACCCTAGGTCTAATATTGCCATTTAATAACCCAGGGTAAAAACTTGATGCTAGTGTACAAAGATCTGAGACTTGTTTAGAACAGCGATGGCTTTCTATGGTGTTTGGTCATCTAACAGCTTTAGCTAGTCCATACAGAACATAATTATGATTGATAATGAGCCTGGTGGCTAGTTCCTGCATTCTGTAATGGTAGAACAGTGAACAGCTTTTGGCCCTGCACACAGAAAACCAAACCAAACAAACATCCAATTTTAGACCACAGGAAGCAAATATTTTATAGTGAATAAAATTTAGAAAAATAATAAGAATAAGGTGAATGATAATTATACTAATAGTTGAAAGTCATTTTTAAGCACCCTCTTCTCTGTCATCTGAAGTTTTATTTCTTTCTAATTTGCCTTCGGTGTTTCTAAATGTCTCTATTCTGCTCTATCTTGAACCTCAGATATTGGCCTTCTTAAAGATGCTGCTATAGCCTGTTATTCCTTCCATTGTACACATAGTTTCTGTTAAGGTTCACATGGTGGCTTCAACCTCAATAATATGCCAAAGATTCTCAATACAAAATTTACAAGGCAGTTAGCTAAATTTTCTGCTAAATTCTGAATTCTTATTGCAACACCTTTTTGGTATCTTTTTAACTGGATTGCCACCTATCATAAATTTTTTTTTAGCTTTGCATAGAAATATGCAAATATGATGCTTTGAGCTTCAAAGTTAGCATCTCTTCCATACTCCAGAATGAAGCTGAAACATCAGGGTCCTGTATCTAACTCATTTTATCTATTGTTTACATAGCCTGACTTTCATTGTGTTAGTTGATTTTCCTTTTTTTCTCATTTTTTTTAATTATTAATAAAGTCTCATTTTTTATCCATGTATCCCCTTGTTCAAATGCCCTTGCATTCCTGCCCTTACAAGTCACTCTTCTGTCCATCTCCTTATCTCCTCCCTGGCAAGGACAGGAGGTCTTAAGGTCCCAAGGTGGCTTAGTTTAGCATCTACTCCAGGCAAATCCACTTTCGTCATCCCCACATCAAGACTGGCTCAAGTGTTCCTCTGGAGGGAATGGGCTCCAAAGTACCAGTTCAAGGTACTTCAGGACGCCACTCATACTTTGATCTTGGTCAGACATTTTCCTTTCAATATAAATCTATCCTGGTTTTTAAAATTAGCTTAAATGACATGTCATCTGCTACATTTTCCCAAACTTACTAGACTGGATTCGGCACTTGCCTTCTGTACATATATTTTCATAGCATTTTCACTCAATATAATCGTCTCAATACAGAATGCACCACTGAGGGTGGCATCATTTTTTGCTGTATCCATCAGAAACACATATAACAGGTGTCCAGTTATTTGAAATGGTAAATATGAATGAACTAGTAGATTCAAAAGACATGGACTAGAGTCACCTAAGGCTGCTAATGAGATGAGTGGGATGGTTATTCTAACCATAGAAATTCAGTCAGCAAATTCTGAAAGAAAAGAATGAGCTATTTCCTTTTGATTATAGAGAGAAGCAGGTTGACCAGAATGGTTGAGGAAATAAATATTTGGTATTGAACATTACAAGGTAAAATTAAAATATAATTTCTGGATGGTCTGTTGTGTTCTTGATTTATCATTCATGGCTTTTTGAAATATAGCATTCCAAAGACATTTGACTGTAAATGTGGGAGGATATAAATAATAGATTTTTTTAAAAAAGGTAATCCTCTAGAAAAACACACTTAATTAGAAATGTTTTAATGAAAGCATGACTAACTTCAGTAAGAATCTAAATCATAACACATGTTCTGATTTGATATTTACATTAGACCATATGATTGCAATGATTTTATCTTAATTAAAAATGCTCCTCGCTCAAGTTATTCTCTCATCTTAAAAGCCACTTGAAGATGGATGTCACCTACTAATTGTCTTTGTATTTTCTTTACCTTCCCTGTGGCCAACACATTATAAGTAAATCTCAACAGGTGTTTACTCAGCTATATGCATAGTTGAAGTCATAGACACAAAACACTCATCTTTGTTCTTTGAAGACTGGATGCCATTGTTTACATGTGGATGGGAACTTAGTAACTGTTCAGTCCTCTACTGGCAATTATTTAGTTCACTTGCAAAGTTCTGTATTATGAACAACATCTGTGGTGAGTGTCAAGATGTGCAGAACCTATCTGAATGTAGTGCTGTTAGTAAGGTATTAACCTAAGGACTGGAAATCAAGGTAGCAGTTGACCCTTTCATCACTGAAGATTATTTCCATTTTCAGGCTTCCATTGTTAATTAGTATAAGACCTGTGCACAGCTCACCCTCTAACTGTTCTTTTGTTTGCTTTTTTTTAATGTTCTTTATTGGCATTACTCATTCACACCACATAGTTCCAGCAAATTTAAACAATTTTTTTTAAAAAAAAAAACAGATTTGATTTGCTTCCTCTCTAGGCTTATATCCTGTGATAGCAAACTCCAAGGGAATTCTGTCAATTTTGTATATTTTGATTATCAGTGTATTGAGTGGTATGTAAAGAAGTAAATCATGAACAAGGACTAGGAAATAGGAAATGATTTCTTTTGCAGTCATACTTATTTTGCTCACACTCTTATCAATGTTTTGTAATTATAATTTTATTTACAAATTTTGATACTTCTTTGAGGTATATATTTGAGGTATATTTCACAAAAAAGAAAAAAGCAAAGCATGCTCAACTTTGAGTAATTTATTGTTTCAAATATCTTTTCCTATTGTGCTTTAGAGTTATGTATATATTTACACAAGTTTTTGTGAGACAGGGTTTCATTCTGTGCCAGGCTTATTATTTTAAAAACTTATTATTTTAAAACTTATTATTTTAAGCCTCTTAAGTTCTGAGTAATAAACACACACAACCATACCTGACTGTTGTTTCTTATTTATGTTGTTTGTTTTACTTTAAAAGTAAAATCCCTTTAAGAGAGTTTTGGTATAACTCCATTAGTATTTTCAAAACATTACTCTGGATGCAGTTTCAAGAACAGGTTGAATGAAATCCCAGAACACACTTGTGTATAGATTAGCAGGGGCACCAGCAGAATTTCAGAAGAGAGGAATTAAAACAAGGGTGTGGTGGTGATGGAAGAACGCTAGGATTGAGAGCCATTCTGAGGATAAGATTGCAGCAGTTCTTCCTAATGCACTGAGCTGGAGTGGGCTTCAGATTGATACCACCAGCTTTTTTGATGATCTGAGGATTAGGTGTGGACCCAAAGTTTAGATTCTGTCACTTGACTTGGTGATAACTTTGACAACCACACAGGGAGGAATCAAGTAGGTTTTGGGTCAGAAACTTGGAAGCGAGGTTGGGTTTGAAATGTAAATATGTGTCTGGGGCCTCATGGGTGGTATCAAGTTGTACAGTTCAAAGTAGGAAAGGTATAGAAATAAAACTTAAGAAAAGTTCATTTTGTAAAGTAGAAAGAGGACAATAAATCTGAAGTGACTGGAGAGGTTAGTATACATAGATGTATATACATAGAAAGGTATGTTTTACATATATATATAGTGTATTACACATACATTTCTCTCTCTCTTTCTCTCTCTGTCCTATTTTTAAGAAACTTAAAACCTTGTGGCTCTCCATAAAGATTCTTTATATATATATATATATATATATATATATATATATATATATATATTTTGAATTACCTCCTTCCTCCAGCCCCAATTCCCCCCACACACTTTTAATCCTGAGTACTTTCTCTTTCTGGTGTCATGTCACCTGTTTTCTACGGTCTCTCTAGTTTAATTTTTTCTTGTGATGGGAGAGTATATGTTTCCATAGGTTTTTCATGCACACTTTAATTTGGTTAATGTTTTCACCAATATCTTGTTTTCCCATCTCCTGTCCACCATCCATCCCTGTACTTTAGGCCCCTAGTATTCCCTTCTCTACTTTCCTTTTGCCTGAGTGACTTCACTTAAGGTTTTGTTTTTTTTTTTTCCCTCCAGTTTTATTCATCTACTTGTGAAATTCATTATTTCAATTTTTCTTTAAAAATGAGTAATATTCCATTAGGTATATGTATGTGTGTGCATAGCATTTTTCTATCCATTTATTAGTTGATAGTCGTCTTGGTTGATTCCATTTCTTAGGTATTGTAAATAGAGCAGCAGTGCATATGCTGTGCACGTGTCTGTGTAGTAGGCTATAAAGTCCTTTGAGTATATGCTGGAGCGTGATGTAGATGCCTCATATTGTAGATCTAGCTCTGTGAGACTCCCCAGACTGATCAGCACAATGCTCACACTGGCTTTACTCTCGGCAGTGCACAGCATTCCCTTTCTGCCTTTCCCACCTCCACGACAGCATTTGCTGTCATTTGTCTTCCTGATAGGACTTGAGGTAAAATCTTAAAGTAGTTAAATCTGCTTTTCCCTGGTAACTGAGGACTTTGTACAGTTTTAAGAGTGTTCTTGTTTGACAACTTTTTGCTTAGCTATATAGTACACTTTCAGTTTTCATTTGGAAATATCTTAATATTAAATATAATTACACCATTTTCCCCTCTCTTCTCTCCAATCCTTTCCAGATTCTCAGATTTCCTTTCAAATTAATGGCTTTTTAAAGTTTTATTTCTGTTTTATGCATGCTCACACATACACAATATTCAAATGCAACCTGAGTCCATGACTTCAGAGCTGACCAGTTGGTATTAGATAAAACTAATTATGAGGATCATCCCTGGGGAAAATTACTTTCCCTTCTCAGTAGTCATTAATCATCTGTAGCTCCATAGCTCATGTTTTTAGTTTGGTCAGAGAAACCTGAATACTTATTCAATATGATGCTATAATATGGTGCAATCACTTTATAAAACTATCTGTCATTGCTATTACCTGACTTCATAGAAAAGAAAATAGAAATAATTTAGATCAGGGTCATTCAGCACAGTTGCCAGTGTACTATGGAACTGACAAATAACCTTGACTGTTATAAAAAAATACTATCATGAAGATAATAAAAAGAATTTTTTTAAAATTTAAACTGCTATCACTTCTAGAAGTGATCATTATGGACTACAAGGTTGAGTGTTGCTGGGTGTTATTTTCAGAATTAAAAAGGCCTAGATTTTAATCCAATGTTCTGCTATGTCCTACTATGTAATACTTATTTGAATAATCTAGACCTCTATTGCCACCATTGTCTTATGTGGAAAAGAAGAATAAGGAATGAGGAGGCATCGATGAGATAGCCATGCTAATACAATGCACTTGGCACAGCTTTTCATTCCTAGGCAGCCTTAGCAACATTCAACTAATAGAATTTTATGACAAGTTGGCTTTAAGTAGTACTGTGCATTCAGTATTCACATTTCTTAGAGTATAAAATAGGTGTGTCTACTCAGCAAGGTCCCTTTTCTAACTTACAAGTCCAGTACTTGTTGTGTTGATACTATATAAAGGAATTTTGGATCACAATTAGAGCTGCGTTTTATACATTGTGCTATGCCAGAATACTCTTATCCATTGTAGTGATTTTAGCACAGTGTGGGAACATGTAGAGGAAGCTGGGAGTTAGGATTTTTTATGTAAAATAAAGCCTTATTTTAGCAGACTGTTAGGGTAGGTTTAGCCTGGATTATGCTTAGAGATGTAATTCTTCATATTTGTTGTTTTGGCAAAGAAATATTCTGGCTCACCTCTTTATCATCTTAGGTGAATACATGGGAATTTACATACATACTTCACATGGCCTGTATGCATTAAGAAAAACGTACCTTCTTGAGTTTGTGGCATGTGGAATCCCCCAAATGAGGATACTCAAATTCTTTTCATAGGGATGTATTATTCAGATTTTTCTAATCCACTAGAAATTAAATTTCTAAATGTATAATCCTAATACTTGCTTAATGAAATATTAAATATAAATATAAAACTGTCTATAAAAGACTAAGTTTTCTGTGTGAGCATGATGAGAAGAATTTGGATACCCCAAAACCATGTGAAGCTGCTGTGGGAGTATGTTCTGGTACATTGCAAATATTTTTCCCTCCTACCGGTTTAATAAAGAGTTGATTGGCCAGAGGCAGAAAGGAAGTGTGGACAGGGCTACCAGACTAAGAATGTGAAGGGGAGAGCAGAGATGCCAGAGAGACACCAAAGAGGCCAGTGGAGAAGCCCACAGGTGCAGAGAACAACTATGCTGCCCTGAGAAAAGGTACCAAGCCACATGCCTGAACAGATTAATGGAAATAGATTGAGATAATATGAAAGAGCTAGCTAGCAATATGCCTGAGCCGTAGGTCAATCAGCATGAAGTTAATACAAGACTTTGTGTGATTATTTAAGACTCCTGGTCCATATCTTGGGGCAAGGTCAGGTCAGGAATCATCTATTATTTGAAGCTTATATGACATCACACATCTCTATTTCAGTAATTCTGTGGTTATACAGCAGGCAGAGACAGGAGAATTCCCAGCTAGCCTGCTGTATGTGGCAACAAACAGGGTCTGTATATGGCAATGAACAGGACACTCTTTCTCATTTAAGGTGGAAGGCAGACTAACACCTGCAATTGCCTTCCCATCTTCACACATATACCCATATTAGTATACACAAACACACAAATAAACACACTCAGAGATAGGCACACTTATACACACTCAAAGATGTTCTAAAATGCTGTTGCTTGAAGTTCTTAAAAATTGCCTTGTCTTAGTTGGATTCTTTATTGCTATGAAGAGACACTGTGACCACACAAGGCATACGTACAAATTAAATAAATTAATAAAGTGGTGGCTTACAATTTCAGATGTTCATTCCATTGTCATCATGATGAGGTCCATGGCAGCAAAAGTGGTGCTGGGGATGAGAGTGCTGCATCTTGCAAGCAATAGGAAGTAGACTGAGTGTCACATTGAAAGAAGCTTGAGCAAAGGAGACCTCAAAGCTGGGCCCCACAGTGACACCAGTGACACACTTCCTCCAACAAGACCATGCCTCTTAATAGTGCCAAACCCTTTTGGAGCCATTTTCTTTTAAACTACCACATGCTTGTAATTTTAGCCATTTTGGAGGCTGAGCCCAAAGTATTGCTATAAAATTGAGGTTACCCTGGGCTACAGAAGGAAAACCTGTCTCAAAATAAAGTAAATAAAACCGTTTAAAACTATGTTGGTTAATAATATGTTTATTGTGGAGTTCGACCAAAGAAGTATTGACATATATTGGTATTTTCTTACAAAGTTAGGAATGATGGGGATATGTTTTAAGTATTTTAATGAAGTATTCATTTCAGTTCTGTGACTTTGCTAAAATCAAAGATACAATAAAATAATAAAAAACAATCAAAGGTTATAGCAATTACCACCCTGTTCTGGCTCAGCATATATTCACCCAGTTCTAACTAGCTCAGTATGTATATATGTGTATGTATGTATCAAACTTTTTATAACTCAAGAAAAGTAAGTATATGTAATAGAAATCTGTTTTGCTGCTGAAACCATGTAGAATATCTTTTTTTTTTCTTTTTCATTTTCTCATTTTATTTTTTGGTTTTTTTAAGACAGGGTTTTTCTGGGCCTTACTGTGTAGGCCAGGCTGGTCTTGAGGTCTCAGAGATTCTCCTGCCTCTGCCTCCTGAGTGCTAGGATTAAAGAGAATATATTTTTTATATAGTGTTTTGAAATTTTCTGAAAGAGGTGTTTTCTTTGGGATGGAAATGACTTAAGACTCAGCATAACGAATTGTTTCATCATGTATGCTAGGTACAGCTAAATCTTCCTATTTAATCAGAAGGAAGATTTTTGGGCTCTCAGTTCAAGGGAGACCTGTGCCCCTCCATCCCTGCTTCAAAAAAACCTGCACTCTGGCTTTTATTTGTTTCTTTTCTTTTCTTTTCTTTTTTTTACAGGAAGAATTAATGGGTAATTTGGGGATCTTGAGGCATTTTAACTTCTTTCAATCCTTTTTTGCTTTCTACTCCTCCACATTCCAGGAGACAGAAATATGAGAACCTCTCTGGTGAATTTTCCCAGAAGAGACAAATGAAAAACATCCATGCAATAATGCCAGTCATTTCCAGAGAGGAGTGATTTTTTTTTTCTCTTTTGGCTCTTGGGCTCTCTCACTCCTGCTGGGCACATCCAACTCTCTGTCATCCCCCTCAGGGTTGCTGCAATGGGAGAGGTACTGCACAGATGTGGGTAGACAGTCCCTGGCATGAAAGTCTTCTAAAAGAGCTGGCCTCTGAGGGTGCAATCAAGGCTTCTCATTTTATGTGAGTGGCTGCATATAGGTTATTTAATTTACTTGTAGGCTCTGAGGAGCTACAGACCAAACAGAAACTGTGGATGAGGCAGAAGAGCATATTTAGAAAGGCAGAGGATGCTGCGTTGGCTGTGCAGTAATTGGTAAAGTTTGAGCATCCCCTATTATTTTCCTTTCAGCATGATGTTACAATATGCTTTGTTCAAGCCTAAATGAACCTTTTCATCTGGTAATTAACATTTTACAGTGTTTCTCTTCCACCATATATTTTTGTTTAGAAAATTAAGACCCAGAGCCAAAGTTAATGAGTAAAATGTTTGTTTTGTAAAGAGTGTATTTAAACCCATAAGAAATGATTAAAGGGTAAATTGAGAAAATTAAAAATTGTTTAATTTCAACTTCCTTGATTTACCCATCACTATTTTGATTGTTTTCTTGTATTTTATTTCATACTTAATATTCACTTAAAAATGCTTTTGAGCTGTCTTTTATTGATATTAAATGATAGATAGAGCTATTGTGTGTTTTGTGGCTCCCGCTGTGACATGGATGGTTTGTGAGATCTGAGGCCAGCTGACATTCCTATCACAAGCTAGCTGACGAATTTCTGGATTCTGGTTGTGGATTCCATTTTTTCTAATCCAACCCTCTAGGGTCTCTGGGTTTTCAAGAATGTTTCATTCATTGTAGTTAATCAATCGCTTAATTAAGATAGTGTTTTTGCTCTGGCTTGCACCAGGAAATACAGAGGTGCAGTAAAATCAACTACAATTACATGATTCTGTAAGTTACTGGCAAGTTTATTAATTTCCCAGGAAGCACGAGTTTTTAAATGTACAAGTCATAGTAGTTTTTAATTTATCTGAAGTGGGTTTTAATTATTGGTAATGCTGATAATAAAATTTATACTGTTTGGATTAGATAAAAAATTAGAATAGACTCAACCTTTGATTAAATGCAATTTGGACTCCAAAATGTTCTTCCTGGCACTCTCTGTATTGTTGATGTTATCCAAATGTCCCAGAACACAAAAGCAACCTGGGTCAGGAGCCAGCCCACCTATTTCTAATCACAGATGAATTACTATGAAGGCAATGGTCAGTGTCAGCATAGTTTTTCAAATCTGTCTTTAGCAATCTAAAGCAGGGAAGTGTTAATTTAGGGACAGTGAAGAACTTTTAAGTAGGAAGGTAATCTAGAAGGCTGTGAGAATCAGAGAAAGACACTTCTGTGCTCACAATTTTACCCCAGTTACAAGAAAATTAAAAATAACTGTCCACGAGACCGAATGTCCATTAGCTAAGCTGAAAGTTCATTGTTTAAGTTAAACTACAGTTTTAGTGGAAATGTAGTTTTAAAGTACACTGTTTTAGGAGAAGGTAAAGAAAGGAGTAATTAAAGATTTTGTTGTCTGACTCTGGAAGCTTGGGACATAATAAAATATGGTTTCCTTTTGGATTGGACATATTTAAGTCAATATGCTGGCTGTGAAATTCCTGACTACTAGGTCTGGCACTGTTGGATCAGTGGTGTCCAGTTGGAGCACAGTGTTTACTCCATAGATGCACACTGGGGCACATTGTGCTTACCAATGCCATGGAATATAAAGGTATTTTAATTGGCCTATGAAGTTTTGTGTTTTGCATTGATAACAAATGATTGTTACTCTCTGTTTTTCTATGTGTTAAGTGGTTTTGAAGTATATACAAAATATATACTTCAGTATATAATCAGGATATAGAAAGTAACCAGTATATACTGATTAGGGCTTTGTTGACAAAATTCACCAATACTTCAAACTATTGCTCAAATTTTATTGTTTGAATTATTTCTTACTGTTCATGTCACTGGACTTATAAGTGCCTGCTTCCCTCATTGTATTCCATACCCTTTGGAATCCAGGATGGGTTTTAGAGATACTGTGCTATGATATGACCCCAAAACTTGATAACATGAGTTTAGTCCTTGGGACCCACATAGTTGAAGAAGATAACTGGTTCTCATCCCTTCTATTCTGGCACTCACATATGTTGTCCTGGTACATAGGGACCCACTTAGCTCCCTAAATAAAAAATGAAATAAATGTATTAAAAAACAAAAACTAGAGATACTATACATTTGATATTGGTATATGCAGCAGAAAGAGTAATGGTTTGGGGTTTATGCAGCAGCCTTTGAGTCTGTGGTATAATACAAATGCAGGGATACCAGATGATAGTTGAGGGAATGTCTGTGTGAAACTGAGTATTCCTAGAATGCTGTGCAAAAGATGTCCTCCACAGTTTGATACTTTATTCTCATCCAGTGGTTAATTGTTCACTGTCTTTTGGTTGAATAACCAATAACAACAAAGAACTCAGGGGAGGTTAACAGCTACTGTTAGTGGGACAAGATCCATCAGTATTGCTCCAGGATGAAAATTAAGCTTGAGGGAGAGGGCCATCAAAATGGGAATTATCTGAAGTTCTGCCAGGGTAGAAGGAGTCAAATCTCATTTGATCATAAGGTTTTAAAGGAAAGAGAAGTTATGAACACTGTCAAATTTACCTTTCAAAATCTCTTTGGAAAGAATCTCATTGAAGTCTCCCACAGATAGTTGATTCTTCAGCATTGCATTGGATACAAAGAAATATCTTTGAGAGACTAAGTTCATTGAATAAGGTGAACTCACTCAACTGAGTATTTGTGGGACTAAGAACACAAGAGCTGCCCTGAGATGTGAGAGCATTAGTGTTGAATGGACCCATGCCCATCCACACCACTTGATGACTATCTGTCATATGACTTAATTGAATTATTCTACATAGAAACTTTCCCTAGTTCATTACACACTGAGGTGCTGGTGGGTTTTATATTGGATATTAAACAAGAATACCACTCAAGGTAAAAAGTTTCTCTTCCTGGCCAGAGAGATGTGTTCTTAGCTGCTCAGGGGGCTCACTATTCCTCTAGAGCTATCCCAGACATCAAGCAATTGTCAGTTGTCCACAACTTGAATTCTAGAGGATCTGAAGCGCAGTGCTGACCTCTGGCCATTGGCATGCTTGTGGTGAATTTATATATGATTGGTATACACATAAAATTAAAAACAATAAATCATAAAAATCAAACAAATTCTTAAAACTTCTGTTTTCCAAATGGATAATTTCTAGATACTATACTGACTCAAAAAAAAAAAAAACCCAAAAAAACAAAAACTTGTTGACCATTGTTTTGAAACACACACACAAAACTGTGAAATTTTTCCTACATTAATATAAGTAAGTCTAAAGGTATAGATATCATTAAATATACTTATTTACACAAGTCATTCCACAGTGGCTAGAGCTCTACAGCGATTGTGGAATGTCGAGAGTGGGAGAAACAGTCATCCACACGTGGAAGGCACACCGGTTGGTTATTCAGTACCAAATGATCAGCCCTGACTACATACACATAAAAGTTACATTAAACAGACGGAGCAGGATTTATTTGTGTAATTTGTAATATTTATGTATGTAGACATCTTTATATATACATGTATGTGTATACAATTGATTAAAAAAGAGGCTATGGATTTGAAAGAGTGCAAAGAGGAGTGTATGAGAGGTTGTGAGGAAGGAAAGGGAAGGGCAAGATGATGTAATTATGATCTCAGAAATTAAAAATTAGAAAATTGAAGAAATCATTTGGGCCTTCAATATAAAAGACATTTCTGCAGTGAAATAGTGCTTATGAAGGAGTACTTGTCTCAGGCTTTTGGGAACATTCTATTTGAGTTTGGTGTTGTTCTGATTTAGCTATCTCCATAGAAATCCAGTGGGCTCATCTGGTCAGTGCGTTAATATAAAGTAGGGAACCTCACTTTCATTCCTTCCCATGTATGTAAGCATAGAACAGTCCATTAAAACTTGGGTTTATGTTCAGAAAGTAGTCTGCTGAATCCTGAAGAGATCTTGGACTTACAGGTCACCAGAAGGGTGCTTGCCTTGTGTGACTCTTGAGGTTCAGTCTTCAGTATGGAACTGGGGATGGGGGAGGGGGGAAAAGAAGGGGAAAGAATATGGATTTGTTATAGAATGACTTCAAAGACTCAGGCTTTAAACAAGATCCCTGTTGCCCTACCCATAACCCA
Source organism: Sigmodon hispidus (assembly GCA_004025045.1). Taxonomy (NCBI): domain Eukaryota; kingdom Metazoa; phylum Chordata; class Mammalia; order Rodentia; family Cricetidae; genus Sigmodon; species Sigmodon hispidus. The sequence continues at coordinate 60,625 of PVIH01000923.1, forward strand.
TAAGTTACATCAGAATGGAGTACAGGGATATACGTTAAAGCCAGGGAAAGTTTATGCTCCTGCCATCACAGGAAATGCATGTATCCAAGTCATTGATATCAGTCAGTACATGTGACTCACTTCAAAAACACTTCTGATACTCAAATTAATTTTCTTTCATTATTGTTTCCTTGAGGAGATTCTTTACTTCTTGCTGTGTTGTTTCAAGTCAGATAACTACACACTGAGATGGAAAGTGTTAGAGTAGAATCTGGATGGTCTGCATTATTGCTCTTTGCATTTCATATCTCTTCTTGCTATAGAAATGATTTTATTTGTAAAGTGTGCTTTCAGTGGCTCTCTTTATACACTGCCTGTTGAGCATGTCCCAGTGTTCCTGAGGGTGGTTCCATAGTCCCTTATAACAGTGACTTGCCACAGTGAGCCTGGTCCCCCTTTTATGGTAAAGAAGATGTTAAAGAGCCCTCATGAGACACTGGGCAAATATTGGGTCTTAGAAAAGAGCACAGGCTTAAAAATTCAATTTAATTGGATAAATATTTACTGAGCAGGTATTATGTATTAGATACTGAGTTATATTGCCCAACATAAAATCTATTAGCAAAATAAATAAAGGTTTTTTAAAAAAATTATTTTCAATCTAAGCTCAGTAGGATTAAAAAGATGTTGATCATTTGGCTTTATGTTGCACCCCCCAAAAAAATCATTCTTTATTTCAATATCCTAAAGATGGACTTTATGAGCCTGTGACACTTTGCACATTCTTCTTTGTTATTAAAAGAGTTGACTGCAACTGATATGACTTAGTGTTTTTAATGGAAAAGACCATATCACTCTTTCTTTATTTGACCAAAGATTCTTTTGCTCTTATTACCAAAAACTACTGTGTGCTGATGTCTAAAATTGGTCCAATGTTTTTTAATTCTATTGTCTGTTTTTATTGAAAAAATAGTTTTGTTAATATGAGCTCTGTGAAGTAGTTGTCATTTTAGAGATTATTCATTTATGTTATAAGATATTTTAAATGAAGTTTATATTCAGACATTCATTGTACATGTCATTATCTCATCAATCAATAGACAAGTGGATATAGATACTGAGGCCTGAAGGTGGAGTTAGCTGTTGAACCACCGACTATGTTTTGAAAATCACCAAACAGGTTTTGGAGAGTCTATGTTGCTATGGGAGATCAGTCTATCTTTTTATGTTTTAGGAGATTAACTCTTCTTGTGGAATAGATTTAATATCTCCCACCTCTGACTCTTGCCACCCAGTCTCTCATTTTCATAATATAATGTCCTGATAAAATTGTGTCTAATCATATTGCTAAGAAAACGTCTATAGAAGTGACTTGGAAGCTCCTTTGAAAAGATAAATAGGAAAAAGGTTTTTAAAATTACAGAGAGGATGTTGACATGTGAACTTCTATAAGGCAGTTTCTACTATCCAGAAATGTAGGATCCTTTCCCAGTCTGTGGAGTCCCTACATCCTATGGACCACTGTGTACCATCTCACACTCTCCTAAGGACGAACATGGGAAACAGGTGTGGAATTAGAGCACTATTTCCTTCTGCAGCTTGTGTGTGGTAGAAAAATAACCATAGGAATCAATCTGAAGCTGTATTGACTAGTCTTTAAGAAGAGCAGATAATGCTATTAAATGGGGATAAGACCACTACACAAAATGCACTCAGCTCTTTATTCCCCATTTAGGAGACACACTAGCCTTCCTACAGTGCTCTGAATGTCAGGCTCCCGTCTCTTCATTTTTGGATGAGTGTGTGGTATGTGTTTTTCCATTCATCTGTGAGAATGGCTTGTATATTACTTTTTAACAAGAAATATATTATTACAGATTGATTATGCTTGTACAATAAGCAATATTTACTTTTCTCCTTTTACTCTTTGCAAACATCCCAACACATATTTGATAATGCTCTGACTATCTTCCTGACAAACAGGAATTTGTACGCAGTGTAAAGACCGTAGGGAACACTGATCCAGATCAAAGAGGACTGTTACACTGGGGAATTTTACTTATAAGTTAAAAAAAAAAAACAAAAACAAAACCACAGCAACAACTTAGCTCTCAGAGCTAAAGCAGGAGCTAAGGAGGAAGTAAATAGAAATGTTACTAATAAAGATGCCAAATTATTCTCGAATACTATTGGATACTTCTATAAAGAGGAATTCGTGCATTTTATAATTTGTTTCAAGGAAAATTTAGATGTGCATACACCAATGGGAATGAATGTTTGTGGATTGTAAGATGCAGATTAATTTCTATAAATTGTCAAAAATCAAGTAGTAAGTTGTTAGTCTCCACTCCAGTTAGTTAAATAATTTTGTGCTGTTTTCCAAGACACTATGATTTTTTGTTAATTCTTTAGGAATAACTTAAGCTCTTCAGGTCAAAATGACCATTTATGGCAGCCTCTCATATCCAAAACCAGAAAACATATGCTATAAAATGTATAACATGCTACAAGTGTTCACCTACTTTTGATAGGTTGCACAAGGGATATCTTAGAATGTTGGTCATTGTGTTTTTTACATAATTCTTATAGTACCTTAACTAGTGGAAGCCTGGAAAATATTTGTTTTCCGGGTAAGTTTAAATATGTGAGGACATATACTACTTCAATTTAATCCCATTGGAAAAGCTTGCTTTTTATAATGATGGCAGTGATTTCCATGAAGTAGCCTTCTTTACCCAAATGATACATGTGAGACTCAAGCCTCTCCTGTGTATGGGCTATCTACTGTTTTTATATCACTTTAAAACAATGTATTTTGGTCATATATGTATACATAATGTTTTCTATCCAGGCCTTATTCTTTATATTTTCCCCAATCCTGATACTTAGGCTTTTCATCTTTGCTTAATTTTCTTTCCAGCTATGGTCAAGCTACTTCAGAACAAATAAGTCTTTGCCATATGAGACAGCCTGTTTTGCTTTTAAAGCAACAGCCCTAGATGTCAGCAGCCAGTATCATGGAATAATCTTTCCCATTATAGGAGGCCTAATGTATTTCTCGATTGTTCATACACCTTATTTTCAAGCACCCTTGAGCCTTCTTCATTCAGGATAGCCTCTAACTGTTGCACCATGGATTTGCTGCTGATTCCTCAAATATGAGCATAGAGTGATGTGACTGATAATATCATCCAGTTTTTTTAATATTTATTTTTATATTTCAGCTTACTTTCCTCACAGAGTTGTTCAGAAGGTGGCATGAGTTAATATTTGCAACACACAGAAAACAGTGTTAGATATGTAATAAATACTACCAAATTATGTGACTAACAAACAGCGTGAAAGGAAAGGTTAGTAATGGTGATATTTAAACAACCAGGTTTTTTTGTTTGTTTTTTTCTGTTTCTAGGGCAAAGAATTTTTTTTAATAATATAGGTTAGTACTCAGGAAAGCCTCATGACTTCCAGGAATAGTGTTTCAGCCTAATAGTTAACACACTACCAGGAAAAAGCCAGCAAAAATAACTAGCATTCAAACAATATTATTTCTTGGATTGGAGAAGTGTTTCTCAACCTGTGGGTCTTGATCCTGTTGGTGAATTGAATGTCGTTTTCACAAATGTCACCTAAAACCAATGGAAAACACAAATATTTACATTATTCATAACAGTAGCAAAATAGCAGTTATGAAGTAGCAGCAAAAACAATTATATGGTTGAGGGTCACCACAACCTAAGGAACTGTATTAAAGGGTCACAGCATTAGGATGGTTGAGAAGCACTGGGCTGGAGTGTCTGAGGAAGTGTCCATGCTGTTTCTAAGGATGCAAAGTGTTTTTTCTAGACCCCAGAGCTAAGCCCATTGTTACACCAGTCATGAAACTTACTTTTTTATGTTTCTTCCAAAAATTAGCAGCCTGTTCTTTTTCCAGTGGCTAATGGGCCACTTAAACCATTTGGTATTTATATTTCTAAGAATTCATTCTAACTTTATGTAATACTTAGGTGAGTTAGTAGTATCAAATTGTTAAAAATCTTTTTTTTCTAGAATAGTGAGAAATCATGACTAAAATGTTTTAAATATCTTGCCATTCAAAAGGTTTTTCAAACACATTTTATCTAAGGGACCTTTCTAGTTTCACATGAAACCTGTTTATTCTGGTCTGTGTAGGCAATGCTATAATTACTTGAGTTAGCTAATGCTAGATTTTGTCGATTGAGATGGTGAGGTTGGGAAACCAGAAAGAGACATTTAACTTCTCCATCCCCATTCAGTACCTATTTATGGAGTGTCTATGGTTTGGATGACAGTTCAGTAGCAACAGCCAGGGCTCCTACTCTCCTGCACTATAGATTCTGGTGAGGCAAGTGTATAACACAGTACGTTAATAGTGTGTACATTTTTAAGTTTCAGTACAGAACTACATTATTATTCTGCCACTTACTATGTGACTATGTTAGATTTTTGACCTCTCTGTCATTTCAGGGTCTCTATGTGTAATGTGAAAATAAGAGAAGTTCTGTATAAGGCTGTTGAATTATTATGCTCCAAGTACTCAAAGAAGGGCCTGGTACACAAGTGTTTTTAAAGCACTTATTATTATTATTATTATTATTGATTAGTTGTATGGTTTCAAATCAAGTAAAGATATGAATATGGAGGAAAGGAAAACAAGAGAGTCAAGAATGATAAAGCTGCAATTTTAGATAGGATAATCAATATAGCTCTTTCTAATGAGGGGATTGTTAATGTAGAATCATGAATGAAAGAGAGAAATAAATAATTCTAACATTAGATAGAGGGGAATTTCAGGCAGCAGCGGGAACAGGGGCAGTGTCACAGGGAGGCACAGGATGTACTTGTCTGAGTTGTGTATGAGTCCATGTGATAAAAGTTCAGGGCTTAGAAAAGGAAAGGGATGGAGGAAATGGATGAAAAAGAAATGTGGAGGTTTATGAAGCAAAGTTTCAGCTGTCATTATACCCAAAACTATGAAAAGCCAATGGAGGATTATGTGGTGGTTTCAAAGCAAATGGCCCCCAACAGTAGTGACTATTAGGAGTTGTGGCCTTGTTTATGTAAGTGTAGCCTTATTGAAGGAAGTGTGTCACTGTGGGGCCAGGCTTTGCTCAAGCTTTACTCAGTGTGACACTCAGTCTACTTCCTGTTGCCTACAAGATGTAGCACTCTCAGGTTCTTCTGCAGCAGCACCATGCCTGCTTACACTCTGGCATGTCCCACCACGGTGATAATGAACTAAACCTTTAAACTGTAAGCCATCAGGTTAAATTTTTTCTTTGTAAGAATTGCTGTGGTCATGGTGTCTCTTCACAGAAATAGAAACCCTAACTAAGACAGATGGAATCTGGAGAGACAAGATTCTGTATAACAAACAGACATTGAAAGATCCAGCATGGAATGAAAGAGACTAAACCATTAAGGACTCTATTCTAGAACTCACTGTAGCTCAAAACTGAGCAAGAGGAAGGACAGAGTAACACATAAAAATTGAACACAAATTGTATTTGAAAGGTAGAGCTAACAAGATCTCTTGGGTTCCATTAGTCTGAATAAAAGGAGTCACCTCTGTTTCAGTTATAGGTGTGAGCATCCTGATGATTGATGTTTCCTTACTGTGATGGTGTGTACTTACAAAGGAGGTCCCTTCAGACCAGGGCTTCAGTTGGGGACGCAAGAACTGAGGTATCAGCTGAGAGTTTGTCATTGATTACACAGTGTGGGATCCAGTCACACCCTCATCAAAAGCATGCTTCTTAAAGAAGAAAATGGGACAGGAGTTGTTCAACAGAGAATGGAAAAATGCAAGGCTGGTTTGTCTTTGGAAGTGTTTTTATATAAATGGAAGATAGCTTAGAGTATCATTTAGAGACCATGTGTTTTTATTCTTTTTAATGGGAAATTAAATCGTAAGTTACTGTGCTCTTGAGGATAAGTTTATTAAGGTTTTAAAAGAAATATTTTGTTGATGTGTAGGAGTAGAGGTCATTTGAGGACTGAAGTATTTGCATATGTAAGAGGGGATAAGCTTGAACAGAAAGGAAAGAGTGGGCTATAGGGATGCCTGTGCACTCTGAGAAGTAGTCTATTTGTGTATAGAAAGTGACAGATACAGAGGTTGTGAAATCTGTGGGAGTTTTCTTTGATTTCTGCTCTCCTCAAAGCTTAAATAACAAGCTGAGACCAATGTGAATGAACATATGTCACAGTAGACAGGGGGCAATAAGAAACAGTAGCTCCAGACAAGGAGGTTTTGAATTTACTTGTCAGAAATACTAAGCATTTATTTGAGGCTTGAGACCACTCTTAATCTGACTCTGTGTGTATTGCATATGGTGTATATATTTGTATTTTATGTATATACACGTAGGGGATATGCATGCTCCTTCTCATCTGTGAAGGCCAAACAGAGATGTGGTGTGGCCTTCTCTATAGCTCTGTCTTATTCTCTTGAGATGGGAGTCTCTTGTTGAACTTGGAGCTGATCATTTCAGCTGTACAGGCTAGCCAACAAACACTGAAGGTCCATTTCCCTTCACCTTACACAGTGCTGGCCTTAACAGGCACTTGTATGCATTTGAATTTAGACCCTTAAGGATAAGAGCAAGTAAGTGTCACTAATATTGCGAGGTCTCCTCAGCTTCATGTTTTGTTTTGCTTGTCATTGAAGATTAGCTGTATGCTTTTATGAATAGGTTAAGTATATAGTTTTAGCCAGAGTTGGAAGTTTGTTAAATTGATTAGAACACAATGAAGGGAAGATGTACCAAGAGCCCATGAAGTGTTTGATTCTAGGGAATCACCATCATGGAATCTCAGTGAGAAAGAAGAGTCAGGGAATTATAGATGCTTTTGGTCAAAAGAACTTTTTGAAATCTATTATAGCATAGATGATTGGAGTAAATGAAAATGATTTTGAGAAAGAATGTTTACAGTTGAAAACTAACAGCAGCAAAATCTGGCAGGTGATGCCATGTGACTGGTTGTGTTGCTACAGTGGGCTAAATTTCTAGAAATATACATTTGTCCCCAAGAACCTGAAAATCAGATGATTCATCCACACATGTATTCACATAACTAAGATCAGTGACAAAAGAAATTGTAAAGAGAAAGTAAGTCGCCATTTCCTGGGTGGGGTTAATCCCAGGAAATTCCAAAGCAGGTGGTGGGTATATGGCTTCACCTATCCATTTTGACATTCTCAGGATTTTCCAAAAAGAAGAGAATATAGCACCTAAAATACCCACATAACTTTCTTTAGTGCATTAGAAGATGCATCACACAATCCTTATAAGCAGTTTGAAGTTATTTTGTGTGGGAGATGAGAATCCTACAGAATTCACTTAAAATCATGGTAAAAAATGTAATGCATCAAATAATAGATATTTAACTAAAACAAGAGGGGTAAGCCAAAGAGTTATTTTCAGATACGGAATCTAGAAGTTGTATTTTATGAACACGCAGTCTTTCAGTAGTGAAGAAGGAATAGTATTTGAGCATAGGAGTTCAACTTTATACACAGGAAAGAGACTCAGTGAAAGCATGAGAAAAGGCCTATAGTAAACTGCAAAGATTATGCTGATACATATAATAAAAATAGCTTAAAATATCAGAAGACTGAGATGAACCATGAAAGTTAGGGAGGGGTAAACCATGCCTTTAATCCCATCACTCAGGAGACAAGATCTGTCTGGATCTCAGTGAATTCAAGCCCTAATAGCCAGGCAGTGTTGGTACACACCCTTAGCCCCAGCTCTTGAAAGGCAGAGGCAGGAGAATCTCTGTGAATTCCAGGCCAGCCTGATCTACAAATCCAGTTCCAGGAAAGTCAGGACTGTTACACAGAGAACTCTGTCTCACGAAACAAAAACAAACAAACAAAACCAAAGACAAAAACGAAAAAGGCTAGAGGGATGGCTGTCCTGTGATATTCCTGATTATTTTCATTAAATATACAATATGCCACCTCAAAGGAGTCCATGTTTGTTTACAGCATGTATAAGAATCAAAGGGGAGAGCTGGAGAATCTAACTGTGACCAAGTAAGGATTCTAAAGACAAGTGAAGTCTTTTGTTCTTAGGCAGGAAGAAATGATGCAACAATTAAGAATGCCCTAAAGGATTTGGGGGAAGGAAAAAAAAACAAAACTAAAACAATCAGCAAAACAAAAAATAAAACAAAACAATGACATGGTCAAACATGAACTTTAGGAAGATAACTGCAGCCATGTGTCCAGTGAGTAGGGGAGGAGGAGCATGGAGGACAAACAGGAATAGCACAGACTTATTATACAAAATTTTTATTTATATTGTTTTATAAGTTGTAAACACCAGTATGGTTGGTGCTAATTGTGGCAGCAGCATTGTGAATGCTGAGTGAGTACAAATTAATAAAACTAACATATTGGTCCATAAATGCTCTACTATTTAGAAGTGGCACCGAGGCAAGGTCAAAGCAAGGAACTGAAAATGTTTTGACCTTTGCTGACTCTGAAGAATGTGTCATAAGGATTAGTACAGGACACAGGAAGACTAGCTTCAAATATGTGTAGAAAGATTATCAGTCTGGTTTTGATATATTGAGCTTGAGATTCCCATTAGCATTACAATAAAGTTATCAGACAGGGATGAGGGAACTAGAGAAGTAAGTACCATTAATAATAAAGTCTTGTGGCATATTTATTCTGTAAATAAGAAGATAGTTGAGGATAAGGTGAGCAAGAGCTAGCTAGAAAGCAGGCCAGAAGACTGCAGTGACATTCATTCTAAGAAAACAATTAATGATGAAAGGAATATGTATTACTGTGAAAATGTCCATCAAATATAAGAACAAAAATTACAAATATGCACTGCATTCTCTTCCTAGAAAATCACAATTGATGGGTGGTTGCAGAGCAACATCAATGAGAACCACCATAGCCTTGCCCTGATTATTGACCAACACTTGGGATCAGAATAACAATATTTCACCACCAGGAAGGATACAGACAATATACCACGATGAAGATGAAGCATGTACCTGTATTTATAACCTTTTGTGACCCATTATCATAACATTCAAGAGTCCAAGTCATTCAAACAAGGCTTGAAGGAAATAGTAAATTATGGCTTAATAAATGGATGTTTGTAATGCTGAAACATGAGTCTTTAAGGCAAGATTAGTTTACATAACATATGCTTAGTTTTAATGTCTGTGTCACTATATGCAATGTGGGATTCTGAATTGATCCTAGAATGCTAAAAGGATGTAAGTAGAAGAACTGGTGAAATACAAATCAGTTTATATATATATATATATATATATATATATATAACTCTATATATATATATATATATATATAACACAGTAGAGTTAATTTCCTATGGTGTAGCATATAAATATATTAGTAAGAGAGAAAACATTAAGTGTTACAGAAATGTCACATGGTTTTTGCAACATGATGATCCTGTCTGCAGAATTAAATCAGTGATTCTTTTATATTTGTATTTGGCCATAAAAATACTTAAGTCATAGTTAAGTATTTTTATGTATACTATTTTTCTTGCTAACAAAATCAAAAGGAGGACTACTGTCTCTTGTTTATTAAACAAAAATTGATGTATCTCAACCCCCAAAAGACTAATTATTAAATTATTAATGATTAATGAAATCATGGGAATGATACCAGTTTAGAAGATGATGTTTTGCACAGATAACTCACTTTATAAAAAGCTACCCCATGCTTTTGGAAGTCCTGGATATTAGGATGCTTGTGTAGCTGAGATAGTAGTTTCCATCTCTAGCCTCATCTCTCTGGTCCTCCATGATTGGATGATACAAAATTTCCTGATACAGAGTCCTACTCTATTTTTTTTCACCTGCTTCCTATGTAGACAAGAGAAATTTATTTTCATCTTTTCTTCACTTTTGTCAATTAATCATCTGTTTGCATTCTCCATCAAAGACCTTCTTAAACTGCCTTTTCCTGCCGTTTATTCTTTTATTCTCTCCCATTTCATGCTTAAGTGTTTACTGGACTGAATTTTGTCATGTTAAATACATTTTATAATTGATTTATTTTTATTATTGTATAAATTTGAATATCTATGTACTATATGGTTGAGAACTTAGCTATATCTTATAATATTATGAACAGAAAACACATTTTTTTAAACTTTTTACAAACCATTTGATAGACTGTGGTTGAAGAGACATTTATCACAAAGAAAGCTATTTCTATCTTGGCGTCCACAGGAAGTAGACCTCATTGACCCAGGAATCAGTGTAGTCATGTTATCTGCATAGCTTCATTCTTGAACTAGTTCCTCTAAAGGAATGTAGAGCTATATAAAGTCTGTGGCATGGCGGTGATCACTGAGCACATCAATAAAACATAAGGATTAGTGCCATTTCTGTTTTTTACCCTTTCATCTGTTTTATACAGATAAAAGTATTGTGATCAAGTCCAAGTTCCCCAAGGAAGGTACTGTGTAGCCCTGTCTTGGTTTGTGAAATGCTTGCTCTCTGGTAGACAATTCATGCTCTTGGGGGTCTGTGACAAAGTATGAATAATTATTTAATGATGACTGGGATACATTGTTGTCTTATAACCTTAAGAAGATGACCATGCTCTCTTTGGTATTTTTCTTGCTATGTTTTATTTTGGGATGGTCGTATTTCTTAATATTTGTGGTGGTTAACACTGTAATTCCAGCATTTGGGAAGCTAAGACATTAGGATATGATGTCTATAGAGTAAAGAACCTGCCTCCCACCTAACCCCTTAAATATGGGATCAATTTGAACAATTACAAAAAGGTAATCCACGTATTGCTCTGCTCCCTGTCTGTAAATATGTTAAAATCAATGCGCTCATGTCTGGGTCATAGCCCCATCTATTAGTTGTTAAAAGCAGATATAAAATAGTGTTTATGAGAAAAGAGACAGGAGAGGGTGAGGCAAATGTAAGTGCTGTTTTCCTTTTTTTCTGAATTAGGAGTTGTAGGGAGAATTCCAGTGGGACAAATAGTCATTAAAGGTCGGTCTGTAAAGCAGGTAATTAAATATAAGTACAATGGAGAAAAAGCACTATAATAGATAATCAGTGTTTTATTAAGTTGGGCTATTTGTTTGGTGTGGTATGTAAAAATTGGAGATGCAGATACAAATGTCTTACAATAGCCTTGCCTATTAATATAAAAATCCAAAGTCTTGGGAAGGAATTCAGAAGAGATACAATGGTCTAAAGTGGTCTAGCTGTTTTATGTGAATACCTAGATCTCTTGCCTCAATCCTGCATCCTTGCCTGTTTGTGTGTGGGCAGGGTGGGGGTGGTGGTGTTGGGAAGGGTACTCTGGGTTGGGTGATCCTGCTTGAGTGTGCGTGTGTGTGTGTATGTGTGTGTTTGTGTGTGTGTGTGTCTGTGTTCTTGGGATTGTACTAGATGATACAACTGGAAGATAATAATGACAAACTTCTTTGAGGAAACCAATGTCAGGACTTGGTCAAAACTTTTAAAATTAAGGATAGTGAAGGTATTAGCCATTTTCTTGTCTTAACCTATGATATCATTTTATTCATAGTCTTTAAAAGTTATATATGTAATAGTTATAGGAATCATAGTTTCTGTTGTATGTTTAATCGGTTAGGTAGAGGGTTTGTAATATCCAATTAATTCAGTTCATTTAGATATGGACTTTATATGATTAAAGTCTAAACAGCTTTCTTTTTTAGAAATCATCCTCATATTTAGCTAAGCAAATATCTTCTACCATAGTTTTATATAAGTAATATAGGTACAGATTTAAAGGCCCAATATTATCAAGTATAAAAGCCATTACATATTTCAAACATAGCTTTAAAAGTCACATGTATAATGCGATCAAAAAATATTTTTGAGTTTTTAATAATTTAATACAATATGTTTTGACCATATCAGCCCTTTAAATCGTCCTCTTCTTCCAGATCTACCTCCTTCCCCCTATCTTTCAAATTTCTAACCCCTCCCATTTTTAATAGTGCATTGAACCCAATTTATGCTGTTCTTAAATTTCTGCATATGGAACCATTAGTGGAACACAGCCTAGGAACAATACCTTTAAAGAAAACTGACTCCTTTTCCCAGAAGCTATCAACTATCCCTAGTTTCTCAGGTAAGGGTGGAGACTCATGAATCCCTCTGTCTCTATACTAGAGTCTGATCTTGTGCATGTAACATCTGCTGTGAGTTCCCAAGGGCAGCGGTCATGTCATGTCCAGAAGACATTGTTTTGCTCCAGTTCTCCCTGACCTCTGGCTCTTACAGTCTTTCCACACCCTTGTGCATGGTGATCCTTTAATGTTGGGGAGGGGTTGTAATACAGATGGGCTGTTTATGTCTGGGAACTCCACACTTACTCTCTATAGTTTAACAAGTTGTGTCTGCATTAACCACTGCCCACTGCACAAAGAAACTTTACTGATAAGATTTAAGAGATGCACTAATGAACCAGTAGAGAGAGGTGAACTTTTAATCTCCTTGATGTCCATAACTTTTACTCCTCCACATTATATTAACACATCTGAAGCATTATCTGATTTCTCACCAGAATTAAAGACCAAATACTATTGTTACTCCAAGGATGGGGTTGATACGATACTCCTCAAATAATTTAATGAGTACACCTTTTATAGAATTGAAAATGCAATATTCACACACCATCTCCTCCTCCTCCTTCTAAGCCAGGGTTTCTCTGTATAGGTCTGGATGGCCTCAAACTCACAGAGATCTGCCTGTGTCTGCTTCCTAAGTGCTGGGATTAAAGGCATGGACCACCACCGCCCAGCTCCACCTACATATTTTAAATTGAATAAATATTAACCTGGTTACTTTTATTGCCATCATGATGTGAACCTTAACTACATGCATGTATTGCATATTATCACTTTATGAGAATAAGTTACCATACTACTTAAAAATCATTGTTCATAGGCTGTGTTGTTGGCATTCATTTCAAATAGTAATAAAAGAATTTTTAAAATACCCAATTAATTAAAAACTCTGTTTAAATCTGAAACAATGCTCTTTTTACTATGCCATATCATCTTCCCAAGAAGACATCATAAAAACCAGGTGTATCTGAAATGCTTAGAGATAGAAGAATGAGGCAGAAGATTATTTTAAATGAGTAAGTGGTAATAATAATAATTTAATTTTCCTGCATAGTTTTTTTTAAGATGCTGAGAAGTTGATAATAATATTTGATAGTGATATTCCTTGACATTTTGTTACACCTTACCTCTATTTTTGGAATCTTTTATTTTAAATCAATAGAGCATGGTGATATATATATATATATATATATATAAATACACATACATATGCATATATATGTACATGTATACATATATAGGTATACATATATATATGTATATATCAGTTACTCTGAAAGATAAAGAAATTTAGACCCGATTGTTTCTGTTTTTATTTGTTACTGCTTTACAGTGTTGTGCAATGGTTTGTAAAATTATTACAGCCAACTGCATAACATAATAAAACTCAGTGTTGAATATGTATTAGTGTGTCCTGTGAAAAACAGTCACAGTGAATTAGAAGTGAAAAGTTAGTTTTCAATGAATAAAAGCAGATGACATCAATTCACTGCTTAGACAACATACATTAAATTTCTTAAGGGTATGTACTATGAGACTGTGCACTTGGGTTTGTGAGCATTTTTTTAATTACCTAATAGGAAAAGGCACATCATTGACAGACACTAAAAGATAGTGCTTAATTGTTAGAGAAATATACATTCTCTAACATTCTAAATATATACCACGTAATAGCTTTCATTTTGGAGTTTATCGACCATTTTAAAAGAGAATATTTTGGCATTACTATCAGAAAACCGCAGTATGATAATAAAACTCAAAGACCATTCAGTATTTGAAAAATAGCATTTAAATTGTCAGGTAAACAGAATGTGGTTATAAATTTCCTCTTGGACACTCTTTCATATCTAAAACAACACAGGGTTTTACAAAATCCTATGCTTGCTGCACTTTTGAAGTTATAGAAAAGTCTTAATTTTTAATGCAGTTAAAAGTTAGCATGTGCCACAGAGATTGTAGAGACAAGTTTTTAAGTGTTTCAAATAGGAAATTTGTTCCTTTGGAGCACCTCAATCACATTCTACACAAATATGGTGGATTGTGAATACATGCTCCTCTTTGCGTACATAAGCCAAATGTCAAATATTTGTGTGTATGTACATCTTTGTGAGCACATATAGGAACATAAGTGAAATCATTTTATTCAAATTGTTAAAAGTATAGTCTTTTTATTTTTACCATTTAACAATATATCCCTGGTATACATTGAGAGTGTAGGGAACATTATTATTGTTTTTAATGACATTCCATTTTATGCCTACACACTATTAGTTTAACAATTTCCTTTTGATAATTCTCCCTTTTCACTGTTTGAAATAATTCTCTAAGATCATCTTTCTTCATATACTCTCTAAAGTGATTAAATTCAAATTGATTTTCTCCAGTTTTATTTGATTATCTCATATATAAAAACTAATGTAATATACCAAATTATGGAAAATTAGGAGCAAGAACATGCATAAATTAAAAGCTACCCATGAATAACGTATATCTATTCAGATTCTTTATTAGCCTGTCTTACATACACTAACCCAGTGAGCCTACTTATTTCATTATGCAGTCCTGGCATTTCTAGAAAGCACTGCAGAGAATGGAACTTCTCAATTTCAGTATCATGTTAGGGCTATAAAATTTTCATTTTATATTCAACACTGCAGCAATCAAATCAAAATCTCTGTGGGTGGAGCCCAACCTGGGGGAGCCACACTTGATGGTTCCCAATTCAGCAGATGCTGAAGATGACTGATTCTGAGAATAAGATGTTTCCTGGAGTAAAACAGATGCCTAAGGAAAAAAAAATTCAGTAAGTGCCACCAGATGAAGTTCAGAATGATGGTAAGAGTTGGACTGAGAAATGGAGTGTAAGGGGTCTAGGTCAACTCAGCACTGGAAAGGGATTGTCAGAACTCCATAAGAAAATGTTCTGAAGATATGAAAGTTATAATTTTTAAAGGCTAAAATAAAAACTAACAGATCTGGCATGGCAAAGAGGAAGAACAAAAATTTTTAAAAATGTGTCCTAAGGCTTTAAAACTACACTGTAAAATAGCTACTACAATTAATTCTCTGTACATTTACAGATTTAAATTTTTACTTTTGAGAAAATTAAACAATCACTGGTCTCTTTGAGGGCCAGAGACACTGTGCAGGTGGCAACTGCTGTCTGATTTAGCAGTTTTAGATGCCCAGCAGCTCATCGCTGACACAGAACACACTCTAAGAGTTGTTCTAATAGACTTTTTCCCCCTCTTCTTCCTTTTTTTAAGGGGGGGCATTGTTTTTATCTTATTGGTTTTTGCTTGTATAATTTGGTTGTCTGTGGGATTTATGTATAGGTGTGAGTGTGTTCTTCCCCCCCCACTTTTTTAAAGAGGAAGAGCAAAATGTTGAGTAGGTGAGGAAGATCTGGAAGGAACTGAGGGAGGGGAACCATGATCCAAATGTATTGTATGAAAAAGTATTTTATATACATAAATGATGCACTTTCCCTATCCCTTTTTATTCTCCCCAAACCACATCATTTTTTCTTTATTATTTTCATTTTACATACCTACCACAGTTCCACCTTTCTCCCATCTCCTTCTCCCACTCCCCACATACTCCACCCAATTCCCCATCCATTCTGCAGCGAGAGTAGGGTCTCTGATGGCAAGACACAAAGCCTTGCATACCAGATTAAGGCAGGAACAAGCCCATCTTCTTGCATCAAGGCTGAGCAAGGAATCCCACCATAGGGAATGGTTCCAAAAAGCTAGTTCATGCACTATGGATTAATCCTGGTCCCATTGCCAGATGCCCCACAAACTGCTCAAGCCACACAACTGTCACCCACATATCCATCCCAAGCAGGCTCCCCAGCTGCCAGTTCAGAGTCTGTGAGCTCTCACTGCTCTTTCTCCCCTCTCCCAAGTCGGTGTCTCTGTGAGTTTCCCCATTATAATCTTTAGGCTCCTTTGCTCATGGGATCCCTCCTCCCTCTTTTAGACTGGCTTCCAGGATCCCAGCCCAGTTCTTGGCTGTGGATCTCTACATCTGCTTCTATCAGTTCCTGGACGAAGGTTCTATGATGACAATTAGGATTGTCACCAATCTGATTACAGAGGAAGGCAGTTCAAGCATCCTCTTCACTACTGTTAGGAGTCTTAGCTAGGGTCATCATGTTTCTTTAGCCCTAGTTTTTGTTGTTGTTGTTGTTTCTTGAGACAAGGTTGTCTTCTGTAATAGGCTTGCATGTTCTAACTCACAGAGATTCTTCTTTGTCTTCATAGAGCTGGGACTAAAGGTATGTGCCACCACTATGCCCAGCCTATTTCTTTCCCTTTTCATAGAAATGTCTAATGCACCTTCTTCAGGCTACATGTGTTTATTTGACCACAGACTGAAATCTCTATCCCTTTCAATTTTAGTCTTAGATTTCAAAAGTTACCCTGCTAGGTCTTGAATTTCTTCTATCACTCAGATAGACCTAGAACTTTTGATCCTCTTACCTTATATTAGCTGGAGACAGATTTTGTTGCAGATTTCAGAAGTAAAGAAGTCTGAAAGTGAGGGAACAAGAATGTGAATACATGGTGATATTGGACATGTAAAATTATATATATATATAATATATATATATTAGTCTTCATATATTTTGTGTATATCTTTAGGTAAATGCTTCTAAATTATTTTTAAATTTTCATAAAGAGAAATCTAATCAGAAGATAACCTCTCTACATAAGAATGAGGTTATCTTTATGCAGGTTAATTTTATCCTTTATTTTATTAGTGATTATTTGGGCCCCTTCAGTGTCCTTTCCTTGTCATTTCTACACAGACTACCAATTCTGTAAAAGTGTCACTAAGAAGGCTTCTACACCCAAGAAGAAGGAAGGCAATATTTGTGGTGACGAGTGGCCATTAAAACAATGTATAATAGGCAATACTGACTTGTTAAAATGAATTTTCTTCATAAAAGAAAACAAGCTAAATAGCTTATTGAAATACACAAACTCATACATGACATAAATTTTCATTCTGTTAGTTGTAGTTAGTTGGTTATGGTTTAGATAAGTTGTTTTCTTAAAAAGAATTCAGAAACATTCCCCAATGCATGTACAATATTAAGAGGTGGATCCACTGTAAAGCAATTGTATGGCTGTGACTTAGACGCTAGTCTTATCAGTTGCTGGTTCATAATTGGATGGAGAGTGGGGAGATATAAGGGGCAGCCTGTCTAGAGGATGCAGATGACTGAGTAAGTGCCTCTGGGAGGGGGTATGTTCTGTATCAGGCCTCATTTTCTCACTCTGCACCCTGGCTGCCATGAAATGAGCAGATTCACTTACACCTTCCCTTGACACCACTTGTCCACCAGTCCAGCAGCACAGAGCCATGTGACTGACTGTAGATGGAAGTCTTCAATGCTATGGACCAAAATAACTTGCTTTAACTTTGGCTTTCTCAGGTATTTTCTCACAGTCCTGAGAAGCTGACACATACATCATGCTTTTTAACATTTGTTCTAATAATATTGCTTCTCACTTTTTCACTACAGAGCAATAGAATCACAGTGCTAAATGATTATCATTTAGAGATATAGTTTAGGACTATATGACTATGGTACCTTCTTAATCTTAATTTTTGAGTATTTCATGAGTTTACAAACTTAAAATTAATAAATGAGATTTTCTTATTTCTTAAATCCAGTGAAAAATAGTACCATTTTGTAAGGAGAGTCTCACAGATTTTAGGAGGTTTGGAAACTTCATCAAAGCAGAATTCTGTTG
>PVIH01000923.1:78617-279627 GCA_004025045.1 Sigmodon hispidus
TTTTTTTTTTTTTTTTTTTTTTTTTTTTTTTTTTTTTTTTTTTTTTTTTTTTTTTACAAAGCTTTTAGTTAATCAGGGCCAAATATTTGTTATCTATGATTTCCCTCTTATTTGGCAAACTTAGAATTTATTTTTATTCAAGAAACCCAAAATTATTCTCTTTTTGTAGTCTGAAGATGGACTGGGGATTTAGAAATGGAAATGATGTTAGCACAGTTCAAATCTGAGGATACTTGGTCCAAGTACTTACATTATATTGTTAAAGGTCAGGACTGGAAAAGACAGAATTGATTGAAAATGGAACCATTGCAAGTATGAGCAGAGCATCCACCAAGTACATAAAGATGACTACCTATTGAACTTTTTATTAGAAATCCATTTAAACTAACTAGTTACCTTGCTTTTAATTGAACTAATTTTTGTTTTATGTTTTTTGATTTTGTGTGTGTGTGTGTGTGTGTGTGTGTGTGTGTGTGTACTCAAAACAGTGCATGTGGATGTCAGAAAACTGCTTGAAGGAGTTAGTTGCCTCTTTCAACTGTGTAGGATTCAGGGTTAAACTCGGGCCCTAAGGCTTGATTGCAAGAGGCTTCACCATTACTGAGCCATCTTGTAAGTCCTGATATACTTATTGTTGACACTACTATTTTTATCTCTAAGAGTAGATTTGTGTAATTAGAGTTTCATGAATTCATACATAACTTCTATTCAAAAACTTAAATACATTGACCCTAAGGAAGTTAATTTTTTATAGTTCAAAAACAGGGAAGCCTGAATAATTTCATGAAAAGGTTAGTGTGTCATATGCCTGCATTTAAAAGGGTCATGGAAGACCTCAGGAAAAATACTTGCTTAAGGTCATATACTTAAATACAGGACATTTATATCAAAACTCTAATTTATATATGCTTATAAAATATAAAGAGAATAAGAAATACTGAAGGAAGATCTTAATAAATTATCCAAATAAATAAAACATTATTGTGCAGTGAGTAGGCTCTGCCATCTATAAAGGAATCTAAGAATAGACTGCAAGGTAAAATTTGATAATATCATCTTCTAATAATTATAAATTCTTTATTACAAATGACTAATGGATATAATTTTAAGGCACATTGTCTTGACATTGAAGTATTTCACACATATTTTCCGCCTTATATAAATGTGAAGATCTCAAATAAAAATTTGTAGTGTGAATTTGGGAAGTGTGTTATAATTTGAGCCAAGACATTGTATAGAAGCAGTGCTTTTAATGAAGTTATGAAAGGATGTACTGGTGGGCGGTGGATGGAGATTTTCTATTGGGCTCCTAAATTCCCTTCTCAACAAATCCTTAGTCAGGTGTGTTCTTATGAACCCAGCACCATTCTCGTCATTGTAGCATCTAACAATGATCCAAACAGACAGTATTCCCTTCCCTTGTGAACCTTGCATCTTTGTGAAATGTATACTTCTACAGGCAGCTCATTAGAACAGGACAGTGGGAGGAGATACTGGAGAAAGGGTGTAGAGCAGGAAGCGTGAAGTGCCAAAAGGCTGTAAAAGGTGTTATGTCTGCTGTGGATGTGTCTCTGACTCCCTGTCTAGCATGAGCTGTCTGTTCATGTGCTCCCACAGGTTGGTCTGAGTTTACCTTTGCACTCTGCATCATCCTCTCACTCTGATTGACATCTCACAGGTGGTACCCACCTCCCACCCCTTTCTCCGTAGTTGATTCTGGTCAGAGCTCACATTGGTGCTAATCTATGTGATGCTTTTTCAATGAACAGGTTTCACACTTTTCTGGCAGTGTTTTAGAAACATGCATCTTGATATTGACTATTCTTACTACATTGAAAACTGAAAATGGAATTTGGGGTTGGTGTACAATTGCCCTCTAAAAGTCTATGGTCTGATAGTAGAACAGAAAGAAGGATTGCAGAGTGAAGAGTTGTTGGCTCCCCCACTTTCCCAAAATGATGTCTTTCAGCTCTGCTCTCAGTCTTGTATAAAATGAGCTAAACATGCAGGCAGCACACTGTATATATAATAAATAAATAAAATCTTAAAAAAATGAGCTAAACACTCTTCATTGTCCACACATGAACTTCCATAGGCCTATCTTCTCGTATTTTTATTCCAATGTAGTAATTGCACATATGATTAGATTAACAGCTATTTTTGGATCATTTTTAAGTCTTAGAAGCATTTTGCTATAACCTAATTATTTGATGTTTTATAAAAATATATTCTGCATTACAGAAATTTGTCAAAACCTTCCAGTTTTGTGGGTCTTCCTGGACATTTTAGGGAAATTCCTACACTTGACGTCTATGAGTAAAAATATTCTTGAGCTAGTGCCTGGAGAACTCCTCCAGATCCTAAAGTTTCCATGACAAGTACTGTTTCAAGTTCTTTCAATTCTCTGCAGATCTGTAGTGTGGGAGTCAGAGAGTGAGCAACCACATGTGCTTTGCTTTGTCCAAACAGTTAAAATTAATGCTCACTAGTTCCCTACAGCAGTCTCATATTTATGTGTCCAAGTGTCACCTCTGGTATTTGCCTCCGCAAACCTCTTACAACACAGAACTGTTGTCTTTATTTTATATATTTATACACAGAGTAGTTTGAGCAGTTTTATTGGTACCCACAATAAAAGCCAGAGAAGGAAATAGGACAATCTAACACTGAATACAGGCTCTGATGAATGAGTTTTATGGTTTTATAATCTTCTACCTAAAGGTATTCAACGGTACTCAGTCACCTTCACCTTAGCTATTTACCCTGTTAACCACTTAAGAATTTATTGGAGATATGTTTGTTTCTGGTTGCCACATTGCTACTCCTCAGAAATTTTTACTTATCAGTTATTTTAATTACTGTATAACATTCTGAGGTAAATATAATGTTTCAGTAATCACACTATTGCAGGTCAGAGCTGATAACCTTACTATAACATACAGATTAGCCACCAAGAGCAGCAGTACTGCCTATGTCTGTTATATTAGTGTTGGATAACTGAAAACGGGACTAGAAAGACAAAAAAGTAATAATGTAGACTTAGATTTTGAGTACTGGAAGAACTTCCAGTCTAAACATTTCAGTCACAGTCTTAATGCCATACCTGCCTCAGTGTTAGAGATCAAAGTAGCTCTGTCACTGTTGTACTTTCCCACAATGCCTTGGAGCTATAGCTGCAGAATAAATATTGCTTTCGTGATCATGGCAGCTGGATGGTGCTGCTAGTGGTACATATTTGCCTCTAATGAAAAGGATGAAATAGGATTCATAATTTAATCTTTCTAAATCTTAAACTGCTCTTTACCCTGAGACCATTACATGTAGTTAGAGTGCAGAAGAAAGAAACCAAAGATAGCGATGCTTTCCTGGGAGGTTTTCTTACACTTCTGAGTAGGATGAGAGATTGACAGGAGGAACTAATCCTTGCCCTTCACTTCTTGAATAAATGCTCAGTTTGATATTACATTGAAAATTTGAGAGATCAAACAACAATGTGGAATGAATATTTTATGGGTCACATGGATTTACCAGTCAAATAAATTTTCTTTCTACTCTCTCTCTATTTTTTTGTGCTAACCAGAAGAGAATAACTTATGTTCCAATTAACAGTGTATCAGAGGGCAATCTTGCCTGATTTAAGTATTATGGATTATTTGTCTAATTCCATATATTTTACATATGTGCTGCCTTATCTCTGATAAAAAAAATCCAGGGACCATGCATAATCATATAATTAATCTCTGGAAAAACTTCTGAAAAGCATATAATTGTCATAACAAAATTATGCTTTAAATTGCACATTATAATATTATTTCTTAATAACACAGCACTGTGACTGGTTTACGATGGCTGAGTAAACAGCCCTGAAGAACCACTCAAGTTGGAAGGAGGGAAAAGCTAGTCAGGGAGAGCATGTTTCCTCTTTGGCCTGTTTGCTGCTCCGCAGTTGATTGTATTCATCCTGCCTGGGTGGAGACACAGCATAAAATGCCCCTAGAAACCTGAACAAGTGACAGTCATGACCTGTGGCTCTGGGAATGGACTGTGTCCTGCACTATTAAAGCCATGATGATTTCAAATGTTTAAAATAGATTTTAGACACAAAAATAAATGAAGTTTTAAAGTGTCCTTTCTTACCCAAACTGAACTGTCTTGAGGTAATTGATTTTGAGCATGAAGGAAACACAACTGAAAATATGAATTACTGAAAATTAATCATGATTATTTATGCAGGAGGCCGACTAAGTCATGTCTCCAGTTCATCTCTTAGACAGAAATGATGGGGAAGACTCAGAATTATATTTTTTGGGTTCTGCTGAAACACAATCCTGAGCTTTAAGGAAAGGAGATGGTGAGAATTGATTAAAGGTCTGATTACTGCAAGCTAGGAGTAGATGAGTTTTGTGCTTGCAGGTCAGTTAACCACCTGCCTACCTATAACATGCAAAGCAAAAATAATCAACAAGGAATGAAATAAAACACTCACATAAAGCAAGACGTTCAGCCCCCACCCTTTCATTTGGGAAGAATAAGCTGGACCAGTGAGAGACTTATCATGAGAAAGAGCAGAGCTTCCTCTATAGAATTTGTTTTGCATTTTTATAATTGGAATTAAACCCATAAGCAGCTGGTTTAGAGAACTGGTAGATTGGAGACATACTGGAATAGTCTCTAGCTTTGGGGAATCAGATATCTTCACAAGACTGTACTCTGAAGCTCTACATTGGCTTCTTAAGTCTTGGACCAGTAAGCTTGTTGATGGCAGCTTTTGTCCACTTAACCTCTCTCCTCCACAATGGATGCTTGGCATTTTCCTGTAATTGTCAGTGTCTGAATCTCAGCTTAGCCTACATTCTTAGTTTTAAGGGAGAAAAAGATTTTCAAAGTCAAAGCAGCAGAGGCTATTTGATAATGCTGTGATTTGCACCTCAACCTCAGCTCAAACATCCCGGTCTTTAAAACATAATTAAATAAATAATAAAAAAAGAGGATACAAATAGATCTATTGGGCCTGAAGCTAAGTGTCCTGTGTGCTACTAAGCACCTGTGTGAACTTAGGAAGGTGATGGATGAAACTTGAATCTTGCTTTTCTCTTACTCTCCTGAGTGTAAGTGATAGCTCGAGTCTCTCTGTGTCTGCTCCCTAATTGGCACTCAAGTTATGACCATTATCTCTCACTGATCCTAGAGGTAGGTTGGTGGCCAGCAGCCCCAAGGATTTGTTCCCACCAATTTCTTCCTTGGATGCTGGGAATTTGAGCTTAGGGGTTATCTAAAACATGACTCTCACCTCAAAGAGGATAAAACTCTTTATTCTGGAGCCAAATGTGAGTCATCATGGCTCGGGAACAGAATTCTAGGTCACCCCAAACTCCTTATTCCAACACATTACTGGTTTGATGAAGTTTTTATAACAATAGAAAAGAAATATAAAGCAAAGCACTTAAAAAAAAGGAAAAAAAAAAACATTGGCAGAAAAATTAAGTAGGTTGGCAAAGACACATCCAGAAAATCTCTGTTACAGATATTCTTAGCCACTTGGTTGGTAGAAATTAAATGTTTTCTGAATATATGCTAAAAGGTTTTATCTGTTGGTCGCAGGGTGTTGGGTGTGATATAAAGGTAGAGAAGCCATGGTGGTTTAGTGGGCTAAAGATAGTTTAAGATATACTATGATTTTATTGTGGACCCTACAATGGAGAAACTACTTTCAAGTCACTGGAATTCTACTCAGCTAATCAGTTTCGTAGAAGTTTCCGTCAAACAGAAGTTGCAGTTTTTCCCTAGGAAGTTTGCTCAGAGATATAATCACTACTTCTGGGCTCAGCTCCTGATTGAAATGTGGGTGAGGGTGACAGGATGGCTCAATGGATAGAGGCACTCGTTTTCAAACCTGAGCATCTGAATTCGATCCCCATGACTTACAGGACTGAAGAAGAGAACTGCTTCTTTTAAGTTGTATTTTTTTAAAAAAATATTTATTTTTAAAGAATTAAGTCTTTTTTACCCAGGTATCCCCTTGTTCCAACTCCCTTCTCCCTCTCGACCCCTCTGAGTCGGTCTTCAGCCTCCCTCCTCCCCATTTCCCCATATCCTTCCCAGAAAGGGCAAGAGGTTACAAGGTGGATCAGCTCAGCGTCTACTTAATACAAGTCCAATTTCCTCATCCTAATATCAAGACTGGGTTAGGTGTTTCTCTGGAGGTAATGGGCTCCATAGTACCAGTCCAAACATAGAAATTCAGGCTGATCTCTCCCCTCGAGGCTCCACATACTGCTCATGTCAGTGGACAGTTGCCTATTCTTGGAGGGACTAGTTCCTTTTCTTGATGGTTCTCTGGTGGGTATTCTTGATTCAGTGAGCTCCCCAGAGCTCCAGCCAGCCATCACTGTGAGAACTTTTCTCATAGTACCTATTTCCTTGCTCTTCTCCCACACTATCAGCTGGACCAGAGATTCAGCCTAGTTCTCAGCCATGTATCCCTGCCTCTACCTCTATTCATTGTTGGATGTAAGTTCTGTGATGTTAAGGTAGCTATTCATTTGATTATAGAGGAAGTCTTGTTTAGGCAACACCTTCACTATTGGTTGGAGACCTAGCCAGGGACATCCTGTGAGTTCTTGGAGGTTACCCTAACACCTGGTCTTTCTCCAGCCCCACATTGGCTTCTTCAATTTAGATCTCCGTCTCTTTCTTTTTTTTCTCCCTCCTTGTTGTTCCTCTCACTCACTCTTCTTCTCTCATGATTTGTTCCCACCCCTTCTTGGTTGCAACTCCTTATGCTTCCAATTAGCTAAGGGGATCTCAGCTTTGTCCTGGGTATTGTTAGGAGGCCCTGCTGGTTCAAAGTTGCAGTCCTTCATGTCTGCACAGCTCTCTCTGTGCTTTCTGACCTCATCACAAAATGGAGACTCCCTACCCCCGAGGAGCTTCCTGCTCTCTGTTTGACCTTATTTGGAGACTGTTCCTGAGCCTGGGTGCCTGACTTATCTTAGTCCTTTGACACAGTTCTCTTCAAAAGCTCTCTTCTGCTACCACATATGGTAATTAAGTGTTATTCTCTAGCCTTGTAATAGGAACATGCTGCAAATACAAATTAGCTGATGCCCTAGTCACTGTCCCTAGCCTTTATATCTCTGCACTTTGAAATATAGTTGGGCTATTTCACTGAAGCTGCCTTCTGGAAGTTTCTGCCATATTCACAGGCCTTACAAAGTCCTGCACACTGCCCCTGCTCCCTTTTCCTTTTGCTCTGGTGCCCAGAGGAGCATCAGGAAGAGGGAGACTGCACAGTGCATGTCTGTACAACATACCTACCCCCCAACACACATATCAAACAAGTAAATGTATTGTTATTAATAAAAATAGGTGGAAGTGAATGCTTAGTTCTTGGAAGACCTTTTACAATCTTTTACATCTCATGCTTTGGAACATTTGACTCCATGTCTTACAATCCTAGGAAAGCCCACTCTTTCCTTCCTGAACACAGGCCCAGGTACACAGAGGAGATTGATAGCCACTTACCATCACTATTCTTTGTGAGTGTGATTTAAGGTCCTTGAGACTCTTTCTTCCAGTCACCATCCTTCCCTTGAAATAACCAGTACTTGGCAGCTTTCTGTGAGGGCACTGATTGGGTCCTTAGGAATCTGTGACTCTAATCCTGATGTCCAGGACAGGGTAAGCACTGCAGTGCCAGGGGCACACTGAGCACTGATATTTGGATTTCTTCGTGGATTTCTTGCCTGGACCATAATCCTACCACAGGACATTTTCTGTGCTTGTATGGAAGACACAGGTCACTCCACTATGCTAAAAGTTCAGTCATATTTGCAGCCAATTCTGTGTTTATTGCTTTGTTATTAGTTAGTATGAAATATAAACTATAAAATTCTGCTTTTACTAGAATCTATAAAGAGACTGTGAATGTCATCTAAAATTAACCTGATTAGATTTAGTTATTGCTTTTTTCCCATACATTGTACATATATTCTAGTAATTAGAATTTTTTAATTTAGTTTTCAAAGCATTCATAATTTCATGATATTTTTTTCTGTAACATATTTTTTTGTGTCTGGTATATAGCATGATAACTTGTGTTATCTTTAATTGTAATATCTGTTAAACAACAGGCATATAAAGATGATGTCTGGAAAATCCTTGATGGTTTTACTTGTTTAAAACTGTAGTCTGTTTCTATATTGTGAAGCATTATCTAGTATTTTGTCTAGAGGTTAAAAACAGCAAGAAGTAACTTCAAAGGTAAGAGAATGTCATGTATAATATGAGATACTTATGAATTCTAATTTGTTCAGAACCTTTCAAGATTTTTTATTTGCATCTACTTACAGTTATTTAGAGTACTCTCTAATGCCAGATTTTCACAAGAGTAAATGTAAGTTTGTCTTAAAACTCTGTGGTGGCAAAGTCTGGTGAGGCAGCTCAGTGGGTATATACCTGTGCCATGGTTGAGAGGGTGTGTGACTCTAGTGCTGGGGGCACAGGGCAAACAAATTTCCAGAGATTGCTAACCATCAGTTCAGACAGATGATCATTGCCAAATCCAGGTCCCTGTCTCAAAAGATGAAGTGAGGAATGGTCAAGGAAGATGCCTAGTCTCCAGCCTCCATATGTGTTGGCACACAAGTATGCCCCCAAGCACATGTGTATATACACATTATACACATACATACATTACAATAGATTGAACTATAGGCATTTAAAGACTGTATAGTAGGAGCAGAATGTGTGTATTAAGAAAGAAAAGGCAGAGAGAGCAAGACCATGTTTGAATATATAACTAGAAACATCATTTTAAAGGATTAAGGTATCAAGTTACTTGGCTTTTGTTTGTTTTGTACATGTTCTCACAATCCTACAATGATAGGGGCATCTACTTCATTAAAAGAAAATAATATGTTACTCGATCATAAATAATTAATATTTCAGCCTTAAGCTATTTGCAGGTGGCATTGTACCTTCAGTTAAACTGTAATTTCTGAGATTTTTATAAATTTTTTCTAGCTTTGCTTAATGATATGAAAAGCTAAGGGTTTTTTTAAACAAAATTTTAACTATGTAATGAAAGAAGTGAGTATATATGTATATTCAATAATAAAAAGGATGAAGCTCATGAGGTAGCTTAGGTTACATAGCTGGGTTTAGATATTGAACACAGAATATATTTCCCAAAATACCATGCTGTGAAACACTATAAATTATAAATATATAACATTTTGTCAACTAAAATTTTTAGAATATATACTTGTACAATGTATTAGATTATGAATTTAGTGCCCATATTCATTGTGGATGTCTCTCCAAAATGAAAGTTTTTAGTAGGCTAGCATATTATGCAATTAATATTAGCATACTTTGTAGCAAGTACATTAATCTCTGACAAAAAGGTCCTCATTAAATATGTTTCGAAAAACTGTATGTCAGTATATTCAAGATGGAAACAGTGAATGTATACAATGATAGTACTGCAGATGGGGAGATTTATTTTCTATTACATCAACTGAAGCTGATATTAGAAAATCATTAGAATGCCATTCATTTGCTTCAATAGGCTTCATATGTGGCATTATAGGTAGAGGATGCTAAGTAAAGCAACCATTAGTACTAGTCTCTGGTTTCTCCTCCTCTAAACTCTTGATAGGATTATCATTCTCCGAGTCCTCCAGTTATGTGTGACCATGCTAACTAAGCAGGTATGAGGAGAGGTGATTCATTTCTAAGGACTAGCACCTAGGAGTCACACTGTCTTCCATGCTTCCCTGCAGTTTATACTATAGAAGTGCTAGGGGCCTCTTGGAAGGAAGACAGTGTAGAACAGAGAATCCCTGACTACCATAGATGAGCTATAAAATGTGAGAAGTACTGAAACCATTAAGACTTAGGAGTCTTTTGTCATGTCTCTGTTGCATGATGTAACAATGTGATGTGATACAGGATGAATGTGATTAAGTTGGGTTCTCAGGTGTCTTAGTAGTTTGATACTGTAATGAAGGAGACAATCACTTATTTATCTATTTGCTGTATTGCCTAGGCTGTTCTAGAAGTTCTGGACTCCAGTGATCCACTCACATAGCTGAGATAACAGGTGTCTGCCACCATGTGTTGTAAACAGTCATAGAGTAAATTATCAAACAACCTAGCAGGTGCCTGTGAGAGCTGTTGGCATCTGCAGAGAACAAACCAGTTTGGTGAGATGAGGGGATAGATTCATATGGATTTGACACTGGGATTTGGCCTTGAAAAAAAGCCTTAACAGATTTGCAGTCAGAGATCTCTTAAAGAAGCATCCTAAGATGAACAGTAGTGTGGACTTCAGCAAATTTGTAGAATAACAAAATGCTTGACAATTGGCAAGTATATTTATACTCACAACAGATATTTGGATAACATCCAGAAGTGAGGAATGCAGCAGATTTTGAATGCCGAGTTTGAGCACTGACTTGCTATCTGGGCCAACTTGAGTATGCTATAAAGCTGTCTACTACTCAGGTTCACTGGTTGAAAACTAGGGAGTGTAAACCAGCCTCATAAAGTGGTTGTGGAGGTTGTGGGACATGAGCTCTTTTATGATGTAACAAAATGCTTTTTATATAAAATGTGATATCATTATGTACAAAACATAGGGCTTACCATTATCACTGCTAAAATTGTACAGATCATAATAATTTCACTGACACAATGAGGAAAGCATAGGCAATAGGGATGAGCAGAACTGACCTAGAGGGGAAGGAATTTAAACAAACAAACAAAACAAGCATTTTGACCTGGGAACACCTCTAAGCAGTCAGAGCTGAGATGCCCTGGGGATTAGAATGACTCTAGAACACAGCTTATGAAATGATAGCCAACCAAATCCCTTTATGCCTGTTCATCTTTTTTTACAGTAAGGAGAATCTAATTTTACTCTTCAGACTATAAATAAAGGGAGTGCTTAAGTGAATTGAGTCCCCCAGAGCAGAAGAAAGGGACAATTACAGGGCTCCAAGTATACCCTCCACATACAGAGGCTTGCCTTGTCCTTGGCAATCAGACAAGTACATTTCAAACTTTGCTGAAAATATTCTTGTAGTAGTCTTTGTCCATCTAAGTGCTTATGGGTGTAGTTTTATGCCTTTCAGTGCAATATCTTAATGCAGATGGGCGGTATAAATAAGATAGGACAGAAGAACAGAAGAAGATAAGGACAACCTGCAGCTTTGAACTCTGTGCCAGACAGTAAGGTGTGTTCTATTTTGAAGTCATCATCTCCTGCATCACCTCTGAGTCTGAGCACACAGTTAACAAGAAAGACCTTTAAGTGGGTAATTACCTTCTCTTCTTTGTCCAAAGAAGAGGAGTAAGCACGGTGGGAGAATAAGCTGTTTACCATGTACTCCTAACCACATTTTTATAGGTGATCAACAGTTTTGTCTACACTCTGCAGTGTGCTTTGGAATCAGGACCTTAGGTGGCTTTAAAAAATTTTTCACTTGTGTTATGAGGAACATAACCTTTCTCATCTTCAGTGCTCTCACCTAAGAAAAAAATTGAAGATAGTTAAGCATATCATCTTTGAAATGACACTTAGGCATAAAGTGGTGATGCGAGCTCATAATCTCCCAAAATTGTTCAATGAAATTGAATATCTTATTTGTCAAGTCATCAATATGGAGTTACATATGTGTTGTGAGAATTTCCTCAATAGGAGATAGAAACAATGTCTGTTTGCTCCTTCTAACATCCCAGAGACACACCAAAATAGGATTTCACTAGTGTTCACCCTGGGGGAACCAATAAGTTGATTAGGCTTAGTTATAGAGCAATGAACTTACTTATAGAGGTGGAATGAGCTAGTGGTTATGGACAGAAGCATGATGCCCGTAAAAGCACTCACACTGGGAAGTCTTAGCCTGGTGTAGATGATAGCTTTTCCCATGGCCAATGGGATTTCCTTGTTAGTCTTCCTTAGCCTGTGTACTCTAGTACTTGCCTGAGTCTTATGAAGTCTGGGTCCAGGTGCAACTATATGACTAGAAGGAGTGTCTGGAATACTTAGTGAGCATCTTATTCCTGTGTCCTATGCTCTTCTCACCCCTCTCCTGCTAGGCAATGCCAGCAGCTCATTTACTATAGTGGACACTCACAAGGAGACACAACTGATCTCCTGAAGTTGACAGTTGTTTGGCTGGTAGAAAAGTATGCTGTAACACTTCACTCTTTCCTTTGGATCTTAACGTTCTTCCAACCTCCTTCTTCCTGAGCCTTGGAGGAGATAACACAGATACCAATTATCTTCTCACTCTGGTGGTGTACTGAACCTTTATACTATTTCATAAATCTCTCTGCCTCTGGAATTAGTGAGTCTTGGAGACAGTCCTTTTACTATAAAACACAAATGATTTAAAAGATCAAAACTGGAGACAGAAAAATATTCAGGCACCAACAACAGAAATAAAAATGGGTGTAAACACAAATGTTGGTAAATCACCTGACCTCACATATCATGTTCACTTGACCAAGTGGTAGTCACTTCTCCATTATGACAATGACTTCCCCAGCCACAGATTTTTGCTTATGCTCTTAGTACTAGATGTTAACTCCTTCTGTGGAGTAGTCTTTAAGTCCAAACAGAAAATGGGTTTATCCCCAAAGCTTCATGCCACTGTTGCTTTGGCTGGCACATATTGCCTGATATTTCTTTCTCAAAGCATGTGGGATCCACACATGAGTAGGATGTCATTGATGATTTCTCCTGAAGCAGCCTAAAAAGCACTTACAAGCAACACAAAAGCAAGTCAGAGGGAATTCCTGGCTCAGTCCTGGTTCTGTTCCTACAACCTGATTATAAAGCCCCTAAGAATTTCACAGTTATCCATGGCCCTTGTATCCTTTGTAGACTGATTGGTTATTCTTACTTCTTCAAATGTATTTGTTTGTCTCTCCAAGAGGCTTCCAAATCTGTAAAATCACATAGAGGTTAGCATTATGCCACAAATACTATGAACATTCTTACAGAATATAGGCAGGGCTAAAACACAATACCTTGGACTACCATTCCATTACAAATGGCAGATGATAAAGATAATCTTGATGAAGCATTATCAAAGTCTGTTGCCATCTATTTCATGGAAGCGATTTTAGAAGATGGTGACTAAATAGATGCAAAGGTGAAACTTAAGAGTGTGAAAAGATTCCATCCCTTCTTGTTACTGGTTTTCTCAGCAGATCAGTGTTTGCTACAGTGAATCTGAAGCATTGAGTACTCTGCAATCCTCTATTTATTGCAATGAGCCATACTTTGATATAAAATTCACAAATGCTTTCCATATGATCCATGGTTGACCAGGGGAAATGCAAATAAACATCTTCACCAAGACCCTTCTTCATTATTCACAACTTTCTTTATAATGGGCAAACTTGAACAAAAGTAAATGACCATCCCTTAGGTAAGTCGATGTGGACTTTGTTCTACATCCCAAAGATAGAGTGCCAATGAGCAGTACTGAGACATCAGTGACCTGATCATGCAACAGTATCAAAATGCAAAGTGTTAGATGTCCAATGCAAATGTCTATATATGTGCAGTTTAGTTAGTGTTTTAGAAAGTGAATGTTGTAGAAATAAGACAGACATCAGTAGATATCAGTAGACATCACTGGTTATCATGGGGTCTAATGGGAGAAAGATAGAAGAGGAACTTTCTGAGTAGCAGAAATGTCCCATACTGTGACCTTTGCAGTTACAGTATCATACGCATCTGTCAATGCGCTGGATACAGGATTTTTATTATAGATAATTTTTAAAAAACGAAGCTAAATAATTGTTATTCTTAGAATGAATATGATACTAGATGATGCCACATATTTGTAATACAGGTAGCTAAATGGACTCAGTAGATACTAAGATTAAAAATAAAATACATCAAGTTTTGAGAAAAACTGGTGGTGGGAAAAGAGGAATAATTCGAATGGCTGGATAAGATGGGTTTGATCTAAATATATTGCATGCATGTAATAATATTATATTTCTATATATTTAACATTATTTAATATATATTAATATTTAACATGAAATCATATATATTAAAGAATGGCACACACACAGTGTTGGTGAGAATTCTCAGTAGTCAAATACCCATGACATAAGCCTGAATCCTGCAGATAGATACCCAGAACCTATCAAAATGCTGGGTAGATGTGGTTATACACCAGCAATTCCAACTCCCAGCAGGCAGAGATGAGACTCTAGTGGGTAGGACGGCTTGGTGTTCAATTGAGAGAAACTGTCTCACTGGGAAATGTGGAGAATAATTAAGAAAGTCTCTCTTCATCTTTACAGCATGCACAATACACACATGGACTTGTATACACACATGTCTGTCACACAACACATACCCACAGAGAGACATATTAAAGAACCCTTCTACTTTTAAAATAATCTATATAGAAGAGACCATGAATCTAGTATTAAATATTTAGCTTTCTTAATAGCACAGATTTGCATATTGGAGCCTATTATGAGTATTTGATTATTGTGAAGTAAGACAAAATGTGAACTAAAAACAAAAAATTGTTACAAAAGTCACATTTGCAGGCTTACTAGGGCATTTTTGCAAAGCCCTTCCACAATATGTTCATATATACTGTGAGCTAACATTTGTCCAACATTCTTCAGATCTACTTTTTAAGAAGCTTACTACTTTAGCATATCTTTCTAAATACTTCCTCTCAAATTTTACCTTCACAGAAGTGCTGTAATACCAATGCATCTTTGTCCAAAATGATGAAATCATATATGTTTCATCCTAAAGAAAAGAGAGCTTGAGAGAAGAGTGTCTGCAGCCGGCCTTTTGAGTGTTGTCTGCTTGTCATATTTACATATTACTTGGAGCTGCTTTTACTGAGAAAGCTAGCATTCTGAGATAAGATAGCATTTAAAATGAGACATCTTATAAGAAGAATCTGCAAAACTTGACATTTTAATTTTTTTAAATGAGCATGCAAAAAAATCAAATACTGTATTAGTGAGTACACTATGGAATACTGGAAGGCATAAAAAACCCCAAAATTAGATATGTGAAGGATAGAACACTTTTTATATTTTTTTCCTTGTGTCTGTTAGGTCTATTTGGATTATATGTTCTTTGATGGATTGATCATATAGTAGAGACATTTTTTCCTTACTTTGTATTGTAAGGCTCTCTTTGGCTACTGCTTGTTTAGCTGTTTATTACATGATATTTTGTTTGGGCTGGGAGTGGTTAAGAATACTTGGTATTTTTTTCAAAGGACATGAGTGAGTTTGATTTCTAGCAACTATATCTGGAAGGTGAAAACTGTTTATACCTCTAGCTCCGAGGGGATTAATGCTTCTGTGCTTACTCTCATGGGTATAAACACACACACACACACACACACACACACACACACACACTCACTTTTTCTAAGGTTGCCATCACCAAGTTGATAATGATGATATTTGTTACATGGTTGCCTTTAGAAAACAATACAACTGCACAATATTTATGTGTGCATGATGCATGGCATTCACAGTGTAGTTTGTTAGTTGCAAACAATTTTATAGAATAGAGTCCAGAAACCTATCATGCCTACCCTGATGAGAATGAAGGATGTCTTGTGACTTATTGGCTCACTGCTTCACCCCAATACTGTTAAGGGAAAACATTCCTCCATCCTAGTATGAGGACAATGGAAATTTGGCTTGTGGAAATTTCCCATGCTTTCTGAGTTATATGGGTTGAGGTCAGGTTGAGTGATGAGAGAGAGGAGTGGAGTGGTGGATACATGGAAACCCACCATGAGCAGACCCAATCCTGATTTGTGATGAACAATAATAATGTACAGAATTAGCTTTGTGTGTAGTGGTTGGGGGCCCTACATGCAATAATTTATGAAACTCCAGAAAACCAACAGTTTATTGTCCTCATCTGTAGTTTTTATACCTTAGTTTTCACTCCAACCCAAGTCCAAATTTCTGTCATTTTGGTGAATATATTAAAGAATGATATAAAATATAGTTTTTATATATATTAGGTAGAGACTTCCAATATATTTACCCTTCAAATCAACACTTACATATTGAGTATGTATAATGGGTTAGATGATATTCAGGTACCTTGAGGTGAGTAAAATGAGAAACAAAGACCTGGCACTTCATGGAGGCTTTGATCCCTGTTATTGATAATTGCTTTAAGTATGCGTCTTCCTAAATCAATGAATTTTATGAGGATCTTGAGGGTAATGGGGTCAGTAGTTAATAGTGTGTGTCTCATCCTCAGAGAATCTATTACTTGGGTATTACAAGGACATGCTAGGTAGATTTTTGTACCTGCTACAGTGAGAAGAAAGGGGCTACCTCGAAGCTTTGCATAAAACATATTCCCAAGGGAAAATCTATGACTCTGGAGGAGAGAGAAGAAATGAGCCTTACAAATATCAGGTCATAGCATTTATTTTTCCAGTGCCTGTGGGAGGCTGAGGCATCCCTGCTGAATGCAGCTGGCCTTGCTCATGCTTCTTTGGCTTGGCAAGGTGATGTGATTTATTTGGGGTTTGGCAAGAGCCTGGCTTCAAGTTTCAGGTTGGGTCCAGGTTTGTTCCATGGCTCTCAGGTTTGATTCACAGTAATGGAAGCTCGAGAGGGCAAGCTGTATGTAATGGGAGAACAGGCCTTCAGATCTTCCTATGTCCTTCACTGCTATCATGCAGGTGTCATGGCCCAGCCCCAAACTAAGGGTCAGCAGGTACTTTAGCTACCGTAGGCTTCCACAAATGGTTAATCTGGGCCAGAAGTGGAAAAATGAGGTAGATAAGAAAGGATAAGTATTTAAACAATAATTTAATCAGTGCAATCGGGAGAACAATACCTTAAGAATTGTACTATCTGATATAAATTGTTTATAAAAGCTTGTTAACAGGCTGGCTTTTTTACCTCATTATTTTATTTATCATCTTCTTTCTTCCATTTTTGCTTTTTCCTTTCAGGCCTGTTTTTTTTTTTCTGTAATGTAAAAAACCACATTTCTTAGACAAATGATTCACGTGAAATAAGCTTAATTTAGTGACTTCCAGCTGACTCTCCAGGATTCTTCAGGCGGTTAGGGTTGACTTTCCACCGAGGAAGCCAATGCAAGTGCACCTGCCCTTCAGTAGGTATTATTAGGCTGAGGCAGCTTAAAGGACAACACAGTTAAAGCTCTCTGAGCATCTTTACACCTCTCCCCAGCTGAACAGAGTAGGGATCTAGAAGTATTTCTCTGCAGCATTGCCTTTAGAGTCCTGTTCACGCCAGTGCAAAAGGTTCATAAAAGATGTGTGGGATACAGTGATGGATACTTACTATCGCTCAGATTTTTAAATTTTACCTAGTAGTGTGTGTGTTTGTATGTGTGTGCAAGAATATACACTAATGCCAGGAGCAAGTATGTGGAGGTCAGAGGACAATTTGCAGAAATTGGTTCTCTCTCTCTTTCCATCATGTATATTCCAGGCACTGAACTCAGGTCCTCAGGTGTGACAGCAAGTGCCCTTACCCACTGAGCCATCTTGCTGGCCACTACTTCTGGAAGTTTCTAAAGTAACAGTTTAATTGTGACTTTTCATGATATTGTTCATTTCTAGTATATTTCTAGCAAAAATAACTGTAGGAAATTTTGGTATGAGATATTGACCTTAAAAACAACTAAGGTAAGGATTTCTTACAATAAATAGCATTTGTCACAAGCCATGTTTTCAATTTCACAGAGATTATATATTGATTCTTTCAAATATTTATTCAAATATATATTTTAAATATACATTTTAGCATGTTCCCTGGAATACATGTTAGTAGAATCATATATTTTAAAAAATATTTGTTTATTTTATTCTATGCATGAGTGTTTTGCCTATATGTATATTTATATACAACATACATGCTTGGGGCCAGAGTAGGTCAAAGATGGCTTTGAATCCCCTGGAATTAGCGAGTTAAGGAGAGTTGTGAGTGGCCTGATGTAGGAGTGTGGAAACAGTTCAATTCCTATGCAAGAATACGTGCTCGTAGCCATTGAGGCATTGCACAAGCCCCAGGATATAATTCTTACGAAATATTTTCTGGGGAATACTATATGCAAATTTTCCATTTAAGTAATCTGCATATATTTTGCAAGAGGGAATTCTTTTTAGTATGTCATGCCACAATTTGCCCTCTTCCTGACTCTACTTAAAAAGCTCCTTGAAGATTTTCATGTGTACTTAATAATTCATCATGACAAAAAAATCTTTTGATGCAAAATACTTTCTTAGCTTTAAGTAGATTTACATTTACCTATTGGACATTGATGGTATAGAAATAAATAAATTGTGAACATTGAAAAAGTATATTAATTGTTTTACTTTCAGGTTTGCTTATTGGATGATAGTTTTATGATGAACATTAGATTATATTCTACATTTTTGGAAAATATTATATTATTTAATAATGAAGAGTAGTCATTTCTTTTTTATATTTTAATGACATATGATCTACATATAATACATTTTCAGATCTAAAATGCTGAAGACTGATGAGTGTTGACATTTGGGTACACCTACATTCTCATAAAACATACAAGATGCAAAAGTTTCCTTACCTCCCTAACTCTGTGTACCTCCACCCAAAAGGGACCTATTTTCTGAATCTTGTCACCTGTACTTACTTCTTTCCTCCTGTTGGACTTTGCAAAAATTATTCATACCTTAAAATTTTTTTTGAAAAAAAATCTTGAGATTTATATACACTGTCATCTGTCTTAGTGCACCCTGTTGTATGCACACACTAATCTATTCTTTCATTTATGTGTACTCTTATCCCTTCCAATGTTACTTACCATGAATAAAACTGTGGTGAGCATTTTCTGTGTCATTTTGTAGACATGATTTTATTCCTGTGGGGCAAGCACCACTATTTTATTACTGAATTATATAAATTTTTTATCTGTTTTGGGTTCAAGCCTAATATAAATACCTGTATTTCTTGTTCACATACAAATATTTATGGGCTCATTGATAAAAAATACATGCAACATATTCCAAATATTTTTGAGTCTATAATTGTATATTTATATCCTTAATAATGCCTCTTAAGTGAAATTCAACATTTATAATTTTAAGAAATAGTTTCACTCTGTAGCCTAGACTGTCAAGCTCATTACCTCTTCCTATATAAATTATTTTGAATTATGTAGCAAGAGAATTGCACGTGGGCAATGTAGATGAAGTCTGACACATTTATTTTCTCTTGCTAAGGTTCCCATTCTTTTGTTAGCTTATTATTTAATTTTACATGTAAGAAAAAATTGAAGACTTAAAAAATAAGGCAGTTGTGTCTTTTATGGCGGTTTCTCAGAAAACTGGGAATCCATCTCCCCAAGGATCCAACAATACCACAACTGGGCATACACCCTAAAGATGCACATTCGCATTCCAAAGGCATTAGCTCAACTATGTTCTTAGCAGCATTATTTGTAATAGCAAGAATCTGGAAACAACCTAGATGCCCCTCAACTGAAGAATGGATTAACAAACTGTGGTACATCTACACAATGTGGAACTACTCAGCAGTAAGAAAAAAAACTATATCCTAAAATTTGCAGGCAAATGGATGGATTTGGAGAATATCTTCCTGAATAAGGTATCACAAATCCAGAAAGATAAACAGGGGATGCCCCCTGCCTGGAGTGGATGCTGAACTAAGCCACATTGGGACCTTGAGACCTCCTGCCCTTGCTGGGGAGGAGATAAAGTGTTGTGGAGAAGAGAGAGTGACTGGAAGGGGCGGGAGGGGGAAGGGATTCTGAACAAGGGTATGCATGCATACAAAATATGACTTTATTCATAATAAAAAATAAGGCAGTTATGTATTTTTTCAGAAAATTTGTCTCTATTTTTAGAAATTTTTCTATAGAAAATTTTTTATATCTACATATCAGAAATACTGCTTTTGTAATAATCTGCTAATATCATGAAAGATATAATGTGCATTCTGAAAATATTTTATTTTTATTCCCACATTTATAATCTAGGAATTTAAAAACACATTAAAATTTCCTATGTTCTCTTATTTTCTTAAAATTTTTATAAGTATATTGTTATTTTTTCTTACATGGAAAGAAGTAGAAACTCTGGACTTGGCATAAAATTATTACTTTCCATCAAAATCCAATTCTTTGGTGAGTTGATGTTTACTGGTTAGACATTAATAAAAGACTTATCAAGTGTCTTGTGCACTGTTTATGTGTGAATTTAATAAACAAGGTAACCTTGGAGGAAAATGTTTACTTCACAGTGGTATTTTCCAAAGAATGAATCTCCTATGTGTTGGGTGATGTGGTTATTTTCTAGATCCAAAATGTTTATTTCTCTATTTACAGCCAGAGCCTTTTTGTGTAGCCAAGCTGGCCCTAATGTAAAGATTGCCAGTATGTATTGGTACTCTGATCCTGCTTTTATAGCATCATATATAACAATTTACCAAGCAGTGAAGATGAAGAGTACACATGTCTCAGGAGGTACAGCATTGTCCCTCCATTACCCCCAAACTGAACACCATTCTCTGAACACTGCTACACATTACACTTGCGTACAGACTTGTTTAACAACCTTTCCAATGTCACGGGGAACCATTTTTTATGTTGACACTTATTTTAATCATAAGAAATGTTTCCATGATTTAATCTTTCAGAAATGCTAACAGTAAACTCTATTTACTGACTGCACTTGTCATTCTCAGAGTGGCTGGCATTTAGTAGCTCTACTAAGTTCCAAGGATATTATGACAACCTCAGAAAAAAATGGATTTTTAATTTTTCAAAAATTATATAAGCTTTTGAGACTTTGGCAGAATTAACAGTTCTTTGTCTTGTTTATATTATTCTAATATTTTTCTGAAAGTTCACTTAAAAGACAAGGTAATAGACATTGACACTTACTGCTTGCTACATAAATATGAGGCTATCAAGCCAGATCCCAAGCCAATCCACATAGGAAATACTAAAAATAAAAACCAGCAAAATGAATTAACATCCGCAACTAAAAAAAAAACATGAAATTTTAAAGCACACTGTCTCTGTCAAC
The DNA here is from genome assembly GCA_004025045.1 of Sigmodon hispidus. NCBI lineage: Eukaryota > Metazoa > Chordata > Mammalia > Rodentia > Cricetidae > Sigmodon > Sigmodon hispidus. The sequence goes on from PVIH01000923.1 coordinate 99,731, forward strand.
AGAATTGACATAAACTTGAGTCTTGTTCTGAGTTTCCTTGTCCTGACTAAAACATGTATGTTTTTTTAACAGAATAATGTGCAATTCTTAGTGCTATATAAAGCAATTAATATGGAGTTCAATGAAAAAGAATCAAACTGTCTAACACTTGGTGACCTTACCAAGGCAGAAAATGATATGAGACATTTCTTATATTGACTGTCATAAAAGCTAAGGGCAGGACATTAAAATGCAATTGAGAGAAAACTCCTTTATGTGAGATTATGATCATGTCAGAGATTTCTTATAGTTTCATTTCCTTTAAAGACTCACACACATTCTAGCATAAATACTGTAAGGCTCACTTGTCACCAGCCTGTCCCAAACACCTGAATGACACATTATAATCAATTGGTGAGCTAATGGGATTATACTTCCTAAATCAAAATTCCAGCTTTTCAAGTCGGTTTTGAGACAGAGAAGACTACCATTCATTCACTGAATTCTAATGTATAACAGTCTCTGGAAGCAACTAATTTCCCTTGAATATTGCTTTCGTCATGTGACCTGGCTATTCTAGACTATTGCAAAATGGACTCAGAGAGACAATACTGTTCAATAAAGCACGTCAACTTTTAAGAGAATTGTTATTCCTAGATTTAGTTCAGTTTCTGGAGCGCTTTCTTAGTAAGAGGGAATTAAAGGACAGATTAATATGAAGGGAAGAGACAAAAAAGGGGAGCAAAGAGTGCTGAGTTCAAACATGTGCAAACCAATATGTGACAAAGGCAATCAAGTCCCTCTATGCGGCTATCCATGTAGGATTCCTGTGGTCAGTCTTGGATCAGTGTACTCAAGTTACATAGAGTAGGCTTCAGTAAACATGTAGAAAGAATAATCCAGCCATTGGAAATATTTAACTACAGAATTAACTTTGTCTAGGCAAATTCTCTGTGACCTTAAATGTGCTTGGATAGAGGAGAAGACAAACTCCAGTTTTATAGATTTATAATCTACAATATTTTTCTGTGTGTGGATCTATAACTGGGAGGTGAGCATCAGATGAGTCTTAGAGCTAGTTCAAATTCTAGGAGTAATGCTCCAAAGCAACGTGAACATTAGGTCATATACACAATAGTATAATTGATATTAAAACCTCTGAGAACAGTAAATCACTTGACAATGTATAGACATTTAAAAAGTATAAGAAAATGAAATTTGATTTTTATAAAACAAATATACTTTATATTTAATAGTTTGGTGAAAAAGACAGTCTTGATTGCATTAGTAATTCTATGCTTAATGTTATTTTTGTGAGTACAGTAACTTTATTGGTAGTATTGAAGAGGGTGGGGCTTCCTAAATATCTCCAAATCTTCTGGGAGACTGTTATAGAAACTGTGAAAGGAGATGTTGGAGGCTGAGTTGGGATAGGGACTCCTCAGCAGCTAAGTACTTTGTCTTCCTCTCTGTCCCTTATTGCAGTAGTGGTTTACAGCTTCTTACTTTTTGGAGGTCATGAGGTCCAATACCCTGTTGCTGCAGCTGTATTCATTGTCTTATCAAGAAACAAACTTTACAAAGCTATCATTGAGAATAATGCCAGCCTCAGCATCCAAGGGGGAAAGTGGGCATCACTTCTAGTGTTTCAGAAGACAAGCTGGTCCTCCGTGTAGCCCAGGATGCCCTTTAGTGGACCTTCCAGTACCTGCTTTACCACCCTGGTGATGTTATCATACATGGCAGCTTTCTCCAGGCGGCGTGTCAGATCAAGGATGACCTTGAGGGTAGAAACATGGAAGGCCATGTCAAGCTTCTCATTCAGCAATAGGATGACTTTTCCCACAACCCTGGTAGTCCAAGTGGATACAGGGATGATGTTCTGGGCAGCCCAATGACCACCATGCTACAACTTCTGAAAGGGGCCATTTATAGTCTTCTGAATGGCAGTGATTGTACAATCAGGAGCACTAAGCAACTGGTGATGCAGGAAACATTATTGACAATCTTCATTTAGATTCCATTCTTCTTCTGGTTTCCACCCTTTATAAACATAAGGTCATTAGTAGAAAGAACAGACATGATGACCTTTTTGGCTCTTTTTTACATGAGTTCCAGCCTCCTCCATGATGATGAAGATAACATCAGTATACTCCACAAAATATTGGGCATCAGCATCATACTATTTAATGTTGGTAGGATCTTATTTCTGGAAGATGGAGATGGCCTTCCCAAAAATGACAAGTTTCCTCTTCTCAGCCTTAATTGTGCCATGGAGCTTGTCATGAGTAGAATCATATTGGAACATGTCGACCATGTAGTTGAGGTCAATGAAAGATTATTGATGGCAATAATATTTACTTTGCCAGAGTTGAAGTGCCCAATATTGTGCCTCAAATCCATTGTGACCTTCATCATCATGTCTCAGAAACAAGGCTGGCACTACATGAGAAGATACAGCTATGTCTGGAATGGGGAAGAACAGAGCACTTGTAACATTATATTAACTGTATTTGAAGGTAGTTTTAAAGTTAAAATGAATTTAAACAGCTTCAAGAAAACAACATGTTATAGCAATATAATAAGGCTCAACTCATTCAGCTAAGACTGTGAGAAATCTATAAAACTTGTCTTTGTATTTGCCATACCAGGAGTGATTTCCTATCTGTTCATCACATAGAGTTGGCATCATGATCCAATGAGTTAGGGAATGCAAAGTGAATTAACAAGTTTCCATGATAACAACTGGATGGATGTGAGTTATTATCATGTCATGGCTATGACTGATGGACAGACTAACTTGCTTATAGGTTGAAATCATAGCAATTGACATGGAGAGGGGCATAGAGCAGTTGTCTCTAAGCATTTGTTACTCATCAGTTGCACCAGCCATTAATAGCAACTCATACAGATGCCGTGATCACTAGGACATCCCAGTGGGATTTTAGACAACAATACTGTTTTGTGTCTTGTTTTCAAGTAAAATGTTTGAATTTCTTCCCAGTATTCAGAATACTGTTATTAAACAAAAACTTTTATGCCAGTATATAGTCTATGTTTTTTTTTTTTTAAGATACTTGAAATATATTAAGAATGCTAAGTCTGGAAGTCATCATGGAGTTTTGGACAGCTCAGTTGACTTTGCAAAAAAAGACAGAAAATTAAGAGAGAGGAGGTGACAGATAATTCATGGAAGAAAAATGGGATATGGGAAGGAGATGAAAATGTCAAACATGTTCTAACAATGCGAAACTGATTTACTTGGGTGATGAATGAGCTAAATTTGGAACTAAGGGGAAGATATAGAGAACAGTGATATGTACAGATGAAACACCCCCCCCCAAAGACACCTGTGGATGTATTGTACATGATAGGGAATGTGAAACATTTTCTTGGCTTCTGTGAAAAGAGAAAAATGTCTAACGGGAATACTTCAGTTCTTCATTGAAGGAAAAAATAAATTTGGAATTTCTAGCTGAGAGAAAGCATGACTTTGAGAAATCTTTTAAAAGAAAGGTCTCCATTAGAGAGTCAGAAAGAGGCATCTCAGTTAATAGCATCAGCTATTCACTGCTAGAGCTGGCAGGGACCTGGAAGAATGGAGCTGATAAGTGAAGCAGACTAAAGTCCTATGCAATGTCAATGGCCAGCTTTCTTCAGAGCATCAGACCACTTACACTCTGAGGATAGAGAGGACTGAGGTGTGTAATGAAAAGTGCATGCTATACATGGAAAGTAAGCTGCACTTCGTAAAGAACCATGTTTTCCCGCAGAGGCATATAAACAAATAACAATGGCAAGTTGTAATGAATAATCTGAATTAAACTCACTCCAATCTGCTACACCCAGGTGGGCACAAAAACACTTTCTAAGGACAATTCTGTGTTTTGAAGAAACGGAGGTCACAAGACTCTTGTCTTGTTTTTTTGTAGTTTTTCTCACAAGCACTCAGAAGTCTCACAGGACTGCATTTCTGGGCTATGTTCTGACAACCAGGAACTTAATGGAAGGTCCTAAAGATCTTGAGACATGTAAGGGGCTCTGGGAGGAGGACAGCTACAGGAAACTATATTCTATACTTCTTTTATGTTTTTAAGATTATAAATATAATTACATCATTTCTCCCTTCCCTTTTCTCTTTTCAGATTTTCCCATGTACCCCCTTTTCATCTCTTTTAATTCATGGCCTCTTTTTTATTAGTTGTTGCTGTGTGTGTGTGTGTGTGTGTGTGTGTGTGTGTGTGCATGCGCATTTGTGTGTCTTTTTCAGAAGTTGCAGTATAGTGGCCATGGGGCTGCCCAGAACACACACACACACACACACACACACACACACACACACACACACACACACACACAGAGCAACAACTAATAAAAAAGAGGCCATGAATTAAAGGAGATGAAATGGGGTACATGGGAAGATTTGGAAAGAGAAATGATCTCACATCAAATTCTCAGTTCCTTTGGGTCTTACCTCCTTCTGCTCCTTTCCACTTCAATTGTTTATGCATGGTGCTTAGTCAGATTCTAGGTATTTGCATATCTGACACCTAAGAGACATCCAGTAACCTAGGCAAAGCCATTGACATGATAGCTCTGCTAGATCAAAAAAGAGCAGAAACTGTGGAGGATGTGCCTTTGTCCCAGTGGGTCTGAGAAATCCTGTTTCCTATGCATTTGATCATCTTAAATGAATATTTCCGAAGTGACTTGTTATAACTTCATCCATTTGGATGAAGGGGTTGCAAAAGATATTTGCAATATTTATTTGCTTATTTTTTTTCTAAACACCAAAATCATGGCAAAAAGCAATTATATTCAAGCATTAGAGCTGATACCAAAGTGTCAAGTTGAATTGTTTTGTTCTTTTATCATATTCAGGTAAAGCAGGCATTATGGTCTGTTGACATATTAAATTATCATTTATGTACAACAAATGAATAGTGTCTATTTCACTCACAGAACTTATACATTCATACACATTGCACAGTATAACACACATTTTTATTTATGGCCCCCATTAACTCTTTAATTCTCAAGGCAGGTGAATCTGTTGCAAAATTGTATACCATTAATTGAATGTAATAACTGAAATATTTCATTCATGCTTTTGTAAATTTCATTTCCCAGCTCATTTTATCTACTTAAAGTCCACAGAAATCACACCAAGAAACTGTTGTGGACTCATCTAAGTAGCTATTTATTGGTTATCTGCTCTCCCAGTTAAGAAAAGAAAATGAATGCCTTGTCGGGAAAAGGCATTTATAGATCCGTAGACCTACACTTAAATGTTATCTAAAAATCAGAAGTGCTGTAAAAAACCTCCAGAAATTTCCTTACTGTTATTTTTTGTCTTTATTACCTGATTTCATAGTTTCAGCATAAGCATGAAGACTGTAGCAAACTATTTTCAAATAACTATATATTTTTGTTCTTACACAGCACTCAAACATGGCAAGAAGTGCCTACTAAACATGAGTTGCTACAAATTGAAATGCTCAGTTATAATTATAGCTGCTGGACTTGGAATGTAGCTCAGTTAGGAGAATACTAGTCTAGCATGCTCAAAGTAGTAGGTTCAGTCCCCCAAACTGCCCCAAATAGGTGTGGTAGTATACATCTATAATTCTTTCAGAGAATCAGAAATTCAAGTCCTAGTGAGCTTGAGGCCAGCCAAGGCTAAATATGGCTCTCTAGTTAATATATATATATATATATATATATATATATATATATATACATACACATATATATATAGTGGGAATTACTAACATTTAAATGACAAAGAAAAACATTTTACAGGTACCATATGATTTCCAAAAGTTGTCTTTCTAAGAAAGAATTGCATGATTTCACGTCAATTTGTAACATGAATATTATTTTTGCTTTTGATTTTTTCTCACAAAACACCAAATACAAAGTATAGTGTCTAACGAGGTTACCTGCTGAAGAGATGACTGTCATGTCCTGAGGCTCATTGGAAAACCTAAGGAATGTCAGTTAGTATTATCAACTGCTATTTTCCATTTATGCTGTTACTCAGCTTTCATGTCTAAGTTCATCTCAGTTTGCTGAATTGCCACTTCAAACAACTGAAGACAATTGAAGGATGTATGCTTGTTTTTGAGAGTGTGGTATTATTGTAGAGAAAACAGTGTTTCACATTTCAAATTTTGAACCTAACAGTGGTTCCAGCTCAGTGGTTGTTCCAGTAGGTCATGCTCAGGCTTTGCTGGAGAACAGCCTTCTGTTGAGACCTTTGATTTTCATTGGGCTACAAGACAAATAAATCAGCTGTTAATTACATTGAAGCTCTTTACAAGTGGAATGAAGGCTGTGAACAATTTTGTCTTTAAGATAACTAGTGTGAGTCCCTAGAATGCTGCAATAATATTGTCTGATTTTATACCAGTATGCTTTCTTCAATTAAAAAAAAAATCTATGTGGTTCTCTTTGAGTACAGATTTTATGTGAGTCAATGTGGGCATGACAGTCTGTGGTTAGCATGTTTCAGTAAAAATGAATGGATGGGTCTTAGGTTTTTGCAACTGGAGTCCATTGTTCCAAACAGAAGCATGATCTGTCGTGGCTTCCAGAGGAACACAACAAACACAGTCAGCTGATACAGACTGTTTTCTCCATTGCCAGGGAAAATTAGATGTCCTTTTAGTTTTTCTGGGCTTTCTTTTTAAATACTATGGATTGTGATTTTTCAAGTTATTTATTTTTTCCCTGACAAACAAAAAAGTCAACAGTTTTTTTTCTATGCCTAAAAGACTAATAGACCTTTTGAGAAGGCTCTAGATAGTCTTACCTAAATAGATCCAGTGGGTTTATGAGGAACAGTTATCTGCAGTCAGAATGCTGTTGAACATGCTTAAACAAATGTGCTGAAGGGGGCTTGCCATAGGTAAATGAGATTCAGAAGATCAGGTTTTTGTTTTATTTTTTTTTCTTATGTGAAACAAAAGAGGAACCTGCTAACTTCTTCTTGCTTTCCAGGCTACAAACTGAACTCTCTGGGACTGTAGCTGGGAGAAGTGGCAACACACAGAACAGAGAGCCTGTCTTCTTCAGGCCTCTGGCAGGTCAGCAGAGGTGTTTTAAGGGGAAGTTTCATCACTAGGAAGTGAGAGGCATGAGGACTCTCTAATACCTTCCCAAAATGAGTCTGTCCAAGTGTTGTTCTTCTAGGATCATTCTAGAAGGAAGTGGAGATGGCAGTTATGGTTAAATCCAAGGGTGATGTTTTGTAAAACGATTGCTTGTTTTTGGCATGCCATCACTGCCCACCACCTCAGCAACATGGTGTCTTCATTAAACTCATTTCTTCTTTTCTTTAACCTGCCCTGCGCTTAACTCTTCTCTGACTCTTCTCCTGTTTCTGCCTTGGCTTTCTTCCCTTCCCTTGATGATACATCATCTAGATATGTATAAAATATAAATATAAAACTACTTTTCTTTCTTTTTACCTTTTTTCTTAATGCAGATTTTCAACAAATCATCAATATCCACCATCATCACTATTATATAGCTATTTTTTTCTTATGAAGGCATCAATATTAAATTGGCATTCTGTCTCTATTCTCATTTGCAAACCTAACTTGAGGGTTAATCTTATTGGGTACTTTCCTCTGCTCCATGGACTCTTAATGCACTCACATGAGTAAGAAAATATAACTGAGAGGACATATGTGTAGGGTATAAAATCAGATGAAATTTGTGCATGACTATAACATTTCAAAAATAGCAAATGGGGAAATAAACTGATTTTATTAAAATGATAGCTCAGATAAAAATAGGCAGTTTGGGAGGCTGGTGAGATGACTCAGCATTTAGGAGAATTTACTGCTCTTTCATTGAATGGGAGTTCAGTTTCCAGCACACAGCTTCAGGGAACTTACGCCTTTTCACCTCTGCAGGCTCCTGATCTCTCTCTCTCTCTCTCTCTCTCTCTCTCTCTCTCTCTCTCTCTCTCTCTCTCTCTCTCTCTCTTAATTGGAATTGGTGCTTTTATCCTTAGAACAGTCTTAGGATTTTGCAGGATCAAACATATTAGCATAGTGATGGCTGTTAGGCAGGGAGAAGAGCAGAGACTCAGTTTCTTAATATTTCCTTCTCTTAATAGTCTTTAAAAACAAGCTTTATTCTTCAAAACTTAAGAATAGGAGCCTCTTTGCCTATTTTTCTGAATACCAGTGTCTAGGCCTTTACTCTCAGGGTTCATCATGAAAGATGGCCAATTGTTTCCCTTCCTTATGATTGAAAAATCAACTTCATCTGTCTTTGTGCTTTTCTTAAAATAAAAATCCCTGTGCTGTGACTTTAGAGAGTTCCCAGAACGCACCACGTTGGTGGAAGGAGAGGCCTTGATGGTTTGTGGCTAGTATTTCTGGCTTTCCAAAGCCCACAGCTCCCACTCCATCTTATAGGTAAATGCTGTCATGATCATTCACTGTGGAATTGATATCAGTGTGCAAACTACAATATAAAGTGGGATTTAAGGCAGGACTTTTGAAGACTTTCCTCTTTTAGAATTAGTGACTGAAAGGGATCACTTCTGAAGACTCTTTCTGTAAAATGTATTAAAGTGATTTTTATCAATTTCCTTAAACTGACTGAATTTTTATCTTTTTGATGCATTTCTGTAAGTCTTTTTTATATCAGATAAACTACATTTTATATTAAATTTTACATTGCTTCCATTGGATTAAAGTCACTCTATATTTCTACTTCAGCTGATATCACCAATTGCTGTCAACACTGCTGTGATATTTGAAGAGTATGGTCATATAAGTTATGTTTGCAGAACACACACTAGTGTGGGATTGTTAAAAAGCTTGTAATAATGTACTTGCATCATAATGCACTTGAAGACACTGGATACCTTTTTTTAAACATTTTAGAATCAACGAGCTGCATATATGTGGTGTATGACAGTCATCTGATCTATATTCTGGCTTCTTAAAGTAACAACACTTGCCATTTATCATCATCAAAAATTTTAAAACTTGTAATTTGTTCACTACTTTATATGTAGGGAAGAGGAAAATCTGAATGTGAAATGCCCTATGTATGGAAGTTAGAGAGAAGCATGAAGGAATTGACCCTCTCCTACTGTTTGTGTATTTCTATTTATCTTCAGTTTTGGTGGCAACAAGTGTTTTTACCCTCTGAATCATCTTTCCAGGTGTAGAAATTTAATTTTATCTCTCATATCTTAAGTTTCTTTTTTCTAAGTTTCCTTTTCTATCAAGTGGGATCTTTACATACTTTTACATAGTGATATGAAGAGAGAGAGAGACAGAGAGAGAGAGACAGAGAGAGAGAAAGAAAGACAGAAAGATAGAGGTTCCTACTAAGTCATATAAGAAATAATTTTTGCTCAGAAAGTGAATTATATGAAAACAGACAGTGGTGTTAATTTGAATTATAATGTTGTTCATTATAAATTATATTTTGAAAGTATTTTATAGAAATGTGATATAATTTCAAAATCTGTTATATATGGTATATTCTGAATGATGTATTTTACCATGTTAAATTGGTTACTCAAATTTGAAATGTATAGCTTTTAATCTTTTAAAAAATGTAGTAATTGTATATCTGGCAAATCCTAGTTCTTTGGCATGTATTAGTGAACTAAACAGACTAAGATCTCTATTCTTGAGTGACTCTTATTTTAAGCAGTGAGAAACATGAGATGTGAATTCTGTAGAATAGGAAAATGCCGAGGAGTCTTGGGACTCCTTGAGTGTGCTGAGAAAGAGTATACTGTAGACGTTAGCAGGCTCAGTGACTTATGGAACCTCAAAGACTAATATTTGAGTCAAGTCATGAAAAGGTAAGAAGTTAAGTCATACAAATATGGGAGAAAGCATGCCAGACAGGGTTAAAGACCTGTGCAAAGAAGGTAAGATGATTGTTGCCATGGTGACTACTTGGGATGCAGGAGGACAGAGGATGAGCTCTCAAACTTATGATAGGCTGGAAGATATCTTAAAGACTCTGCATTTTATCATGAAAAGACTGGGAAGGCAATTCAGAGTTGTGGATAGTGATGTCTTACATGACTTTTTTTTTTTTTTTTTTTTAAAGAGTCTTAGTATATGCTGAGAATAAACTCAAGGACTGGACCAAAGGTAAAAGTTGAGTGACCCACTAAACATCTGTGATTAGGGTCACTGTCATGGCTCAGTGTGTAAAGGTGCTTGCTTTGAAGTCTGGTGACCCACATTGTAGAAGGTGAGAACAAGCTCTAACACATTGTTGACTCACCTCCACATGAACACCATGTGTTCAGAACTAAAGTAAAATGCTATCTGTTGAGTGGAGAAGATTAGACACAGTCAGATGGTAACAATTTCTGAAAATGCATTTGGTATGGTAGATTAGGTACAGAGTATGCAGAAAATGACAGCAAAGTCCAAAGTTTGGACCTAACAGCTAGAGAGAGATTTTTCCTCCCAGCCAGGATACATACCTACTGGGGAATCAGGTTTGGAGAAATGACACATCACTAAGGAGATGTCTGTAACATATCCAATGCCTTGTAAGGCAATGTAAGAGAGGCAATCACATATATGACTGGGATTAATGAAGATTACCAGCCTGGAGATAGGAAATTTGCATGTATTTATGTACGTAGTGGTAAATGATGTGACTGAGAACAACTTGAAATATTTTGAGGGTGAAAAGGAAAGCAGGCCAGTGGAAATGCCTCTGACATTGCTTTTTCCTGGCCAGCAAATCAGAAGACTGTGTGTATGAAATATTCCATTTCTCATCCTTACTTTACCATTCTTTTGCTTTTAAAGCAAGTGTGGGTTAGTCCAGTAAAACCTCAGAAGCTGTCATAAGCTTACCTGTTGCTCCTCTGCTGTTTAACTGGAATTGTCTCCATTAATATTAAGGAAACTATGAGACTGAAAATAATAGCTTTAGATTGTTAGGAACAGCTTAGAGCACAAGGAAGTGGTTGCCTAATGTTAACTATAAAACATGAATCAGCTTAAAGTTTAAATTTAAATTTGGATAAAGTTTTGTAAAGTAACTATACTGGTTTATGTAGAAGCTTGGTAAAGGGTAGTGATTGCAAGCAGCAAAATGGAGAGTCAAAGAAAGTGGAGAGAGAAAAAGAGAGAGAGGGGGAGAGAGAGAGAGAGAGAGAGAGAGAGAGAGAGAGAGAGAGAGAGAGAGAGAGGGAGAGAAGGAGAGATTATGTAAATTGTGTTTCTTGAAGGCCTTCAGAATTTTCAGTTCACATACTCTAGTATCTGGAAGCATATTCTGCTGCTGTTTGGAGAGATGAAAGCCATTCCTTAGTCTCATCTACAGAACTGAGGCAATATGGGATTCTCTCCTGTATGTGGTGTGTGTGTGTGTGTGTGTGTGTGTGTGCGCGCGCGCGTGCGCATGTCTGCGTGTGCATGGAAAGATAGAAGAGGTTGAGTGGGCAGTTGGCAGCCATTTGTTGAAGTGATTACAATCATTCTAAAATCCAGCAGAGCTGAGGGTGGGGTCAGGAAGAACATTCCCCTGAGGTAGTTGCAGAATGCCTTATTGGCATAAGTCTTTAATGATGCTTGAGAGGTAAGAGAATACTTACATGCAAGTACAAGATTGTAAGAGTCCAAGTCTGATTTTTCATTCTGTAATTGAAGAAATCACAAAGAGTTAGAGGTCAGATACCTCAAAATGTTGCTCACATTGGAAAGATTTTAGGACATGAATATCTTGGCAGGATTTTTTTTTGTCTCTGAATATGTAGTTGAAGTGAATCATGGAGAGAACTTTAACATACTGAATGAAATACCATTGTGTTTCTTAATCAATGAAGGGACCAAATTATTATAATGTGTCTGAGCTAAACAAATTTTATATATTAGAACTGTCAAGAATATTAAGATTGTAACTCTTCAAACTGAGATAAATTTCAATTATAATTTTAAAGGAATGTTAATCTTCTTATAAGCTAACAAAACCTCTGAAAATATTAAAGATTGAGTATGTCTTGTTCTGAGTATAGAGTATTCTTTCTTTTGTTATGGTAGCCCACCAGAGATGACCACTCAAACATAGTATGTAGCCTATTGAAAGTCTGCATTCTAGCCAGCTGGAACTATCATCAAGTGTTCCAGGAGGGACCTGCATATAGCCCTGAGTGTCTACAGCACAGGATTTTGGAGACAAAATACTAATTCTGGCTTCTCACTGGCAATTTCGGAGGACTTTGAAGAAGTAAGCAGTTTAACAGAAGCTAAAATAAGCAGTTGTCTGAAAGGTGTTTCACATAAACAGACTGTTTCACAGAAGCTAAGTTAGCTGGGACATCTTGACCTTGAGTTCCTAGAATAGAATTTGGTCATTTTCCATGGGATTCTCAATCAAGATGATCTAATTCTAGTTAAACCCCAAAGAGTACTAGATGGAGGAACTGCTGCATTGTCTTCTCCTGTTTCAGTTTCTTGAATATGGAAGATTTTTTTTAATTTTTTATTTTCTGAAGGGTGCTATTTCTCGATTTTTTTCCTCAGTGCTTTTAGTATTTGTATATAGGATTGCTACCAATTTTTTTATTATGAATAAAGTCTCATTTTTTTTTATCCAAGTATCCCCTTGTTCAAACTCCTTTTCCCCTCCTGCCCCTCCCAGTCACTCTCTCTTCTCCCTATCTCCTTAACTCCTCCCCAGCAATGCAGGAGGTCCCAAGGTCCCAAGTTGGCTTAGTTCAACATCCACTCCAGGCAAATCTGCTTTCCTCACCCCAACATCAAGACTGGGTCAGGTGTTCCTCTGGAGGGTATGGGCTCCAAGGTGCCAGTCCAAGGTGCTTCAGGTCCCAAGCTGTTAAGTAGTTGTGGTTTGCAGCTTGGACATGCTTTGCTTTTTGTTTCAAGTCCACTAATGATTAAGTACATCCCCTCTTTATCTTTCTGAATTTGTGATACCTCACTAGGAGAATATTCTCCAAATCCATCTATTTGCCTGCAAATTTTAGGATATCATTTTTTCTTGTTGCTGAGTAGTACTCTATTGTGTAGATGTACCATAGTTTGTTGATCCATTCTTCAGTTGAGGGGCACCTAGGTTGTTTCCAGGTTCTTACTATTATGAATAATGCTGCTATGAACATAGCTCAGCGAATGCCATTGGAGTACAAATATGCATTTTTAGGGTATATGCCCAATAGTGGTATTGCTGGATATTGGGGAGATTGATTCCCAGTTTTCTGAGAAACTGCCATACTGCATTCCAGAGTGACTGAACAAGCTTACACTCCCACCAACAATGGAGGAGTGTTCCCCTTGTTCTGCAACCTCTCCAGCATAGGCTGTCATCTGTGTCTTTTATCTTAGCCATTCTGACAGGGGTAAGGTGCTATCTTAAAGTTGTTTTAATTTGCATTTCTCTGATGGCTAAAGATGTTGAGCACTTTTTCAATCTCCTTTCAGCCATTTGCAATTCTAGAAGATAATTTTTACTTAAATAGAATTATATATATATATATATATATATATATATATATATATATATATAATCATGACTATGAGTCCTTCTAAACTGGCTGAATAATTGGCCATCTGAAACAAATGAAATAAATTGTTTATTCTCTGAAAACTCAGATTTGATAACTACATATGTCAGTTGAAGGAATATATGTCTTGTGGATAAAGATCAGTAATGAAAAATATGGTATTGTCTTTTTTTTTTTTTAATTGTATCTAAACTAAGCTTGTTTTGTCATATGATTCTCTTATCCCTGCTACTCAGTCGATAAAGGGCAGCCTGGGTTACCTAGTGAGTTCAAGGCTACCTTAGGAAATTTAGTGGAAAGCATGTCTGAGGTTATAGCAGTAGTAAAATGCTTGCCTGGGTTTGGTCTCCAATACCAAAATTAAGGAAATAATTTAAAATATTTATTCATATTTAAATCAATCCTAATGGTATTATATTTGAAGAGTGGTGTGTTTCTAAGCTTCAAAATTCAGAAATTCAAATCAAGGTGTTTTTTTTTTCTTTTACAAAGTTTATAGAACAAGTGCATATGGAAGAAATATTCCTGAAGTTTTGAAGCCAAACTTCAAGGTCCTTGTATTAGATGACAGTTTTCTTCCAAAGGCTTGGTTTTTTAGTTAAAAAAAATCAGTTTGGCCTAGAAAACTACCTCTAATGTGTAATCTTCTGCAACTTTTAGAAAATAGTCACTTTAGATAAAAAAATTGTATATGGTAGATTTATCTCAAAGCTTTGAACAATTACTTGGTTCGTAAGGGAGGAAAAAAAAAAAAAACCCTAGAATCTTGATTCTCAAATTCTTCAAAAATTCTCCAAGTTGGTGGTATTTTCAGAAGCCAGCCCATGTAGATCAAACAGGCTGCATATGCTATTTTGGAATGAGTGAGAATCGTCAAAGATTTTTTTCAGTGCTATAAAATTTAAGTTACTGGGCATTACACCTTGGGAAAGTGAGATTGAAGTTCCAAGGCTGAGAAATCCTTATTCATGTCTTCTAACAGCTGCCTTCCTGCAGGTTGTCTTAATGCTGGTACATGACTAGCTTCTTCATGAATCTGTGGCAATAGCATAAGGCTCTGTGGTTCCTGTGAATATGTTTCACTGTTCTCTCTTGACCATCTACTGGGCATTCAGCCACACCAGATTTAACCTTTATCCCAGGAGGAAGGTGCTGAGGCTTTGAAATAGCTTCCTTTCTTCTCTCACTGTGTTTACATACTAATTTCTGAGAGTACTTGCTGGTAGAATGAGCAGTGTATGTCTCTGTATGCACATTTTTGTGTCTATGTCTATCTGTATGATTTCTTTCAGAAGTGGAGAATTTTGCCATGCAGCTTATCCTCTGACCAAAGAGTTTACTCTCATTGCCTCACCAGAGACCTCCTGGAATAACATAATTGGTCTTAATTTTGAGTAATGTAGTCCAACCTCCAAAAAAGTTCTTAAAGACCAGGCTCCTGCTTGGGTGTTCTAGAACCTTAGGGCATTTCTATCTAGTGAAATCTGTGTCAAGTCTCGGTAGGTATCATAACTAGGTTTCTTTGTTTAAATCTGTGCTTGGTTTAAAGCTTTGAGAAGTATTTAAGTCATTCAAATAATCTCAGCTGGAAGCCTTTTTTATTTTGGTAAATAAATGCCTTTGGTGCTCTAAGCCCTATTAACACTAGAGTAAGACTATCATCATCAATTCCTGCTGCCCTTTGGAGCTTAGCTATTTTGTCTACCTTCTACCTTTGTTTTATGATGAAGGACTCAAAGTACAGTGGCTTTTCAAGATTTATTGCACATGAACCCATACACACTTCCCATGTAAACCTGTCCTTCATTTCTTCCTCCTCCTCAGCTTGAAGGGAATTTGGAATATTGGGGATATTTAGAGGCCTTTTGGATATTTTTTCTGTATAAGCAGAAAGACATATGTGGTGGTTAATGATGTGAAATGAGAGTCCATATCTTCTAGTAAGAGAGCCAAAGCCACAGAAAATTCTACTTGATTTTTTAACCTATCAACACAGCAGCTGTTCCTATTTTTAAGCTCTCAGATGTCTTCACATGGTGAGGCCAAGGCTTTCAATAGCTTTTCTGCTATGGGGAAAGCTGCTGACAATCATTTTATTGATGCTAAAAGGAAAATCAAATATTTAGGCCAGCATAGAATTTATGTGGGTATAGTTGAGCCCGTGGAAACCTAAGTAAAAGAATGTCACCTTAACAGGGCCTTTTCAGGGCCCAAAGTTAATATTGATGGGGCTCACCAAGACTTGAATTTAAATTGTGTTTTCAGTATGGTGTTTAATTTCCAGATATGCTCTACCCTTTTATAATTAATAGTGCATTGTGCTGTCTATCATGCGCCCCAGGTGTGTTGTCAGGGACATGGCGAAGCCTGCTGCCTGCAAAACACCAAGAAATGCTGAAAGTGAGCCCCATCAACCACCACTGTAAGTATGGCATTGGTTTTCTTGACTGAAAATGTCACCTCTTACTCAGATCACTGGTTACAGATTTATTAATGATTTTGCATTTGGGAGTAGATACACTAGTTTCTCTCTTGTGTGTATAATAGAAAGACTACTACTATTCAATTAGATGAAATCTGTAAACAGAAGCTCTGGAGTAAGAATCTTTGTCAAATGATGTTTCTAATGTATGACAGGAAGCAAACTAATTAGAAGAGAGGGAAATGTATCAGCAACTCTGAGCTTTGTTTTTAGCTATTATTAATATTGATTTTGGAATGCATATGGCCTGGATCATTAGACTCTAAGATGTGAGGAATCAAGGTATGGATGGGATGCCAAGTTGGGTCTGGAGTATGTTAGAGAAGAGTAGGTCTACCTCCCAACCTTCATCCTCTAATGTTTAAAGATAATGGGCACTCTTGTCTGCCTGCTTTCATCTTTACTATTGCATTCATAGGTGTAGGTAGAAAGGTGATTAATGTGAGCAACAAAGGGTGGCATCAAGTGTGGGAGACCAAATTGTTTATGGAAACTTTCAGTTTCCTTTATGGAATTTGAAGAGATTTAAAAAAAATTGGTATTCTGCAGAGTAACATGATGTATTCAATCTTCAGAATATAAGTATTCTCCAAGTGAGAAAAGATGAAAATTTCCTTAAAATGCATAATCAGCGTCAACTTTCCTAGCAAAAGCATTACCCTGAACCACTTACTACTGGGAAATGGCTCCTTCCAAAGTTTGTAGCAGAAAACCTTTGGAGAAATGTGTCTTGAGATTGATTTTCTTTACATCTCTTCAGCTATTGGAGATGTATCTTTCAATGCAAAGCCAAAATGAAGTGATGAAATAGTAAGAATTCTCTGAAGAGAAAATTAAATTCTTCTATTTCTAAGACAAGTTTTTTATTAGCAATGATGAAAATTAAACAAGAATCAATGTTTTCTTAGAGCAATAAAAATGTTTTCTGAGCATTGCATATGCCATCATACTCTGCTAGCTCTTTATATCTTACCTAATCAAAACCCACATTTACAATTGAATTTTGTATATAAAGCTATTTGATAACATCTTCATGGTCAGCTTTTTCCTTCTGTTTGGCCATTGAAATGCTTATGTTTGGTATGTTATATGCAAGCAAATAGTTATAAGTATTTTAAGCTTTAGGATATAACATTTTACAGTAAAAGTTAGGACACATGGTGTATGTGTTAAGGATTTTATCTCAATAATAGACTTGAATATCAATTTCTGTATAATCAGTATTTTACAAGAAGTAAAATTGTTTTGATTTAACCATGGTAAAAATGATTTATAATTACTTTGGTAAATGTAAAAATTATAAATATTCTAAATGATTAAACCACACACTTCTTTTATTCATAAATATTTGTGAATGTTATATAGTACTTTATTTTATATATTATTATGGGAGGGCTGGAGAGATGGCTCAGCCGTTAAAGGCTAGGCTCACAACCATAAATATTATGGGAATCTCACTGTTTTTCAAGCTTGTCTCAAAAATCATAGGCTTAAGCTCTCCTCCTGCCTCAGTTTCCCCAGTAGAGAGATAATCATGTTTCACCATGTATAGACTTTTAAAAAATTCTTTTATTGTAGAAAACTTTTGACTTATGATGCATCTAGTCTTGATGATTTCCAGAAAAATTGTGATTTTCTCTATCTCATGTTTTAAAAACTTAGTTTAAAATGTTTAGCTCTACACACTGAAATCGCTTTATTTTATTTTCTATGTTCAGGTACACACGTTCCTACTTGTACATGTGTGTGCAGGTGTGTGTGTGTGTGTATGTGTGTGTGTGTGTGTGTGTTTGTGAGTTTGAGTGTGTGTGTGCACAGAAGCCTAGAGAGATACCAGCATGTCCTGCTCTATTATTCTTGCTATCCAGTTGAGACTAGGTTTCTCACAAAACACAGTTCTAGGCTGGCAAGCCAGTTTGACCCAGTCACTCACTTGTTACTTTGCCCCTTAGTGCTCAGGTTACATGGTGGCCTTGCTAGGATTTTTTATGTAGGTGCTAGGGATCTGAACTCAGGTCCTCATGCTGTGTGCCAGGTACTCTTACCCACTGTGCTATTTGTCCAGCCCTTCTCCATCCTTTTTTTTTTTTTTGAGTCAATTTTCTCATTGATTCTGGGCTCTCTGCCTGGACAAGGAGTTTAGAGGATCCTCTTACTTTGCCTCCCATCACTGGGGTGACAGAGTCTACTTATGTAGGTACTGGGGGATCAGACCTATACCTTCATGGTCATGAAGCAAACACTTGACCTACTGAAATCTCTACAGATTGCCTTATTTTATTTTATTTTAGTTTTTGCTCTGGGAATTGAACCCCAGCTGTGTACTTGTAAGGCTGTCACTGTATGTACTACAGAGTTTCTTCCCAGCCCTTCACAGTTCTATTTTAATGGGCTCACTCATTCCAAAACTCATGTTCTCTTAGCTATTAGGAACAAAGCAGCAAATGTTGTCATGTCTAGGTATGACTTAGACTTTGTGTGTAAGTGTGTGTGTGTATGTGTGTGTGTGTGTGTGTGTGTGTGTGTGTGTGTTATCAAGACAGGGATTAAGTAGCCATAGCTGTCTTAAAATTCACTGTGTAGAACAGTTTGGTCTCAAACTCAAAATGATCTGTTTGCTGCATCTCCCCAGTGCTGAGATTAGAAGCTTTATTCATCATGCTAGATTAGAGAATGATTCTATCATTATCTTTCTTTCTCATTCCTTTTGCAGTAATTAAATTTGTTTACATAACTTCAGTTGTGGAAATCAATTATAAGTTGAACCTAATACACTCTTACTAGTGGTGTCTCTGGCTTTACTGAACATGAACTGAGCCATTGTAGACGCTGTATCCTTCCTACTCTTCTGTTTACCCACATTGCATTTCTCTGATTAAGACAGTAGACTTATCTTTAGGTGAATGGAAGAATTTAAAGACCAGGTTTCTTATTTATTCTTATTTTTTTATTAAAGGTCATATTTGTGAATTAAATCCTCTGTTTTTGAAGTTTTAACTATTGATGAGTTGAAAATAGTTAAGTTTTTTTCTGTTAGTGTGTTAGGAAAAAACTGACAAAAATCAGTGATCAGAATTTGTTTTAAAAGTTTGAATGGAATAGAATAGAAAATGATAGTACAGCTTATTATTCAAGGTAATTGAGTTAAGATGTAAACTCTTATATTCATTACATTAAGTTGGGAGACTTTCACTCATAGAGTTTAATTATATTAGCATAATCAGATGTATGTATATATGAAATTCCTATTCTTTTGTAGAAGTAGGGAAAATGGTATATGAATGTGATGTAAACTGAGCCAGTGACAGTTCAATCAACAGCCTTTTGTAATAGTTCATTGAGAGATACTGAGTCCTTAGAGGAGAAATTCCAAACCTGAGAGCTAGGATCTAGTGTATGTGGACAATATTTTCTGGTCAATTAAATGCATTTGTAAGGAAGTAATTTTGTGGAGCTACCATATTCATGCTTGAATGATAGACACAATGATCAAGAAATTGAGTTAAAGATATAAACCAAATCTAGGATAGATGGGCAGTGCAGACGTGACTTGAGACTTGAGATTAGTGATTTTGTGGCATGTGTAAATCATCCAATTTGAAAAGCTTATCATACAATTGAGACTATCTGAAGTACTCAAGTAAGTACAGAAGTAGATGACATGCAAGGGTTTTTCAGGTTAAAAAAGAAAGAGTTGGGGAGGAGGAGGTGAAACATGAGGAAGAGAGATTTGAATAAAATAGGACAAGGAAGAAATTTCCAGCTAAGTTGAGAAGTCTTAAGCTAATTAAACAGAATGTCCAGAAACAAGGTAGCACAGAAATTCATGAGGGGCATTCAACTTGGTCCATGAAATATAAAATCAAGAAATAACCACATGAGTTAAAAATTATTTTGGTCATATAGAGGTGACTGATTGCATTGGCATAGCAGTTTTACATGATAAAGGGGTAGAAAGGCCATATTTATGTGGGTTTGAGAAGGAAATGAGAAGCCAGAAACAGATGGTACATGAAGAGGAAATTATCCCAATCACTATCCCGAGTGCAAAGTGAGTTCAACAGAGTTAGTGTTTGTGTGTTTGACCAATGGGAACAGAGTGCTATGCATCTGTTGCTCTATGCATTCTTTTGTTCATGACCCATGGAGACACATATCAATATGATTTATATTTTCATAGCTTAGTAAACTATTCAAAGATTCCTTTAATATATTACAGAAATGTCATTTGATCAAGTTTTAAGAATGCTATATGGGTTATCATTTAGTCAAAGCAGCAAATATATCAAAATATTAGTGGAATCCAACAAATTAATCCATGTCTACTGTTCCTCAGGTATAAGGAATGTACATAAAATTACAATGGAAGTTTGTTTAAAGGGTCCCTTCTCAAGTTGGAAAAGGGGGAATATTCCATAATCCAATAAATTATGATGCCACATGGTAACTGGTACTCTGGCAATCTGTTTAAGAGAAGAATTGGTCTATTCTAGTACTTTTCAGCCTGTGGATCTATACTCATTTTGGGCGGGTGCACATTAGTTGACCTGCATATGAGATATTTATATTATGATTCATAACAGTAGTAACAATAAACTAATTTTATAATCGGGCACTCATCACAACAGGAGACGTTACACTAAAGGGTCACAGCATTAGGAAGCTTGAGATCCACTGCTCTGTTTCCTTTTGCTTGAGTTTGGACAGGGAAGATTTAATGAGCCTGTGGTAGTCAATATGAACTCTGAGGATAATACTTGGGTAAATTTGGAAAATATTTTTCTGGAAGAAACATCTTGTTAACTATCACAGAGTGTACTGGGATAATTTCAAACATGTTCATCAGAGCCTGCAACTACATTTTTCTCTATCTTGGTGCTTGAGGTTGCTTTTAGGAGTGACTGTAAGCTTTGTCCTGGCCCAATGGGCTAGAGGGTTAGTAGTCAAGTCTTATGTGGGATTTTTCTTATCGTAGATGTATGATCTGTGACCAAGTGTCCTTCTCATAGAGAATCCATTTATGTGGTCTCAGAATTTTCTGCAGCCATCCTGTGTTCTCTCTGATACCTTTTTTTCTAGAAATCACCTTGAGAGAAAGGATAATCTGTATACTCCACTTATTCTCTCCAGACACCACTTGCATAGAATACTTTGATACATGCATGTGCCATACACATCTTTCCCTTTTTTCCAGTGCTTTATATTACTCAGTCTTGCATTGATGAGAAAGCAGCCATTGCCATTTTCTTATAATAGGCTTACTTTTTCAGATCTCAAGGGCATGGGCTTTTTTCAGCAATAAGAAATTTTGTGAAGTCTTAATCATAACATTGAAACTTCTGAGGACCAACATATATGGGTCCAGAATCACTTTAATCACTTAGATTAAATTGCAGTAGTATATATTTAATCTACTTTTAAAATAGTCAACCTTAAGTACCAAAAATATAACATTATGCAATACTCCCATACTTGTGTGTCTCTGTGTGTATGTATTACAGTTATGCATTTAAAATTATATATCTGACATCACAATTGTATTTCTGAGACTAAACTCAAATGTTCTGGAAAGTGTAGACAAACATTCTTGTCACTATGTCACTGTATCTTCAAACTCTGCATGTCACACATGACCTTTAGTTTATGTGGCCAGTTGCTCAGTGCTAAGTTTAGCTACAGCAGTGGATTACACAAAGAAATGGATAATCCACTGGTATATTGTAGTATGTAGACATTTTTGCCTTCGTGAATACAAGGACTCCTTCCAAAGTCCAAAAATGACCATTTTAGTTCTGGAAGCTCACTGTCCCCTATTTTTAGAGCATTCGTCTCTCTGTCCCTTCTGAGCTGTGTCAGCTTTCCTGCCCCTGAAGTTATTTAAATTTTCTGCTCAGTCTTTTCCCAAACTCTTTGATTTTTTTATCTCAGCACAGATGTGGTCCACCCCTTCAGTTAAATCATGTTAAATCAGCTTTGATGCAAAGGAGGCATTGAGAAGAAGGGAAGTGGATGTCTTCAGCTGGCGGTCACGTGTACAGTAGGATAAGCAATTCATCACTTCCTCTGCAGTGTGTTGGCTTATTCATTCTTGAAGGGAGTACCTGTCTGCACAGATTACAAAGAATAATATCAGGCTCTAGATATCATCCACATCAATGCAGAGCTAGAGGATAGAAGGAAATATAAGCCATAGAGGAAGTATTAAGGTGCTCAAGTGAGTGAGTAGAGTGGTAGAAGGCAATGCTGGATTGTTATTTAAAGAGGTTACTCACAGAAAATTCTAGAAAGTATTGGCCATTTGGAGAGAGGCATGGCAGCTAGAAATCAACCTTGTGAAGAGTCAGAGGGAGAGAATTCCAGGAAGAGAAGAAAGTATGTACACCATTCCTCATAAAGATCATGTGTGTAAAATATCTGTTTAAGAAGCCGAAGTAAGTCCAAAGAAACCAAGGCAAAGCATAGTAGAGGATCAGACAAGCAAGTCTTACAATGAGGCTTTGGAGGCCTTAGAGTCTGTGGAAAGTTTTCATTGAGAAGCCATTCACAGAAGGAAGAATCATAACCCAGTATCAGTCACAAATGGGCTGGCAGAAAGTAAGGGGAAGTGCAGTCATGTTGGTTGTGACAAGAGAGATAAGATGAAGTGGCTGGAATTTAGTTAAGTTGTTGAAACAATAAAATAGTAATAGTGTTCCAGTTGGCTTTTCTGCTGATGTGGTAAACATCAGGACCAAAAGCTACTTGGAGAGGAGAAGGTTTATTTATGTAATACTTCATTCCTTAGTCCATCCTTAGTATGAAAAATCTAAGGAGGAAGTCAAGGACTGAAACCTGGAGACAGAAACTATGGGGGAATGCTGCTCAATGGTTCATGTTCACACAACACCATAACCACCCCAACACCAACATCATGAACTCCATAACCACCACCAGCATAACCATCCCAAACACCACCAACAACTCCATAACCACCACCACTAACACCACCAACTCCATTACCACCCCCAACACCACCATAGCTACTCTAAACATCACCAACAACTCCATAACCACCACCACCACCATAAGAACCCCAACACCACCACCAACTCCATAACTGCCACTAACTCCATAACCACCTGCCTACTACCACCACCAACTCTACAACCATCATAACCACCCCCAACACCAGTACCACCAACTCAATAATCACCACATAACTACCACCACCTTCTCCTCCTCCTCTTTAACCTTCTCCTCTCTTCCTCTTCTTTTCTTTGTGTAACAGCATTGTCTATCCTGGAAGTCACTTCGTAGATCAGGCTGGCCTCAACTCTGTCCCCTAGTACCAGGAATAAAGTTGTCTGCCATCACACTCAGTCTCAAGTACTCTTCTTACATTGATTAGAACTACCTACCTTCCCAGGGGTGAGAACGTTTACATTCCTACATAATCACCACTAGCCATTCTGATGGAATAATCCTTTAACTGAAGCTCACTCTTCTCAGACGACTCTAGATTGTGTCAAGTTGAATATAAAGACTACTCAGCACTTGAAGGAAGGGATTTCTGAGCACAGTGTTCCCTCTAGCGTACCTTATATTTCCTCTTAAAGTTGTAAACCTGCACACAAATGTAGAACACACATGGGAATAAATATTTTAGAAATATTATTTATATTATTTTGGGAATTTAAGGTAAAACTTGAGCCTTGAAGATTAAAAAAATCCCTATGGATAGGAAAATAAAATAAAAAAACAAAAATATTAGATTTTTCAATTTTAACTAGCTTGATTTTATGTTTCTTCTACCATGATGTTCTATTGAGACAGAAGATTTAATAATTCTGTCATTGTTTGAACACTCTTAGAAAAATAAATATCTAATAATGTATCCCCGATAAAGTATTTCTACCTTAAACTGATAAAGGTTTTATTGAGTAAAATCTAGTTAAGAAGAAATAGAACATGTCTGTCATAAGCAAAATCTCTTTTAGCCATATATTCAAACCACAAATGAATTACTTTTCAGGGACATATTTTCCATGTATTATTTTTAGTCAGAAGATTTTGTCAAAATTGTGATACTTTTTTTTATCCACAATGAGAGATAATCAGTGTCATAGTTTTTATACTGTGTATGGTAGAGATCAATATAATTTTCTATTGATATTAGAAGCAAAAAGAGATCCAAGTAGAAAATTATATATTTTTTGTCATTTACAATGAAATCAGAACAGCCAGTAACTTGAAAATAAGAATACAAGGAATGCTGACATTTCCAATTCATGGTTATAATTAGAAAGTGACAGAACTTAAAAAAAAATGTGTGGCTTTCATGATTTTCCTTTTCTTTCTTTGATTTGCAGGCTAATGCACGCCATTCCACGCCAATTCACTAAGTCTCCCAGAGCCCCTCTATTCCTCTGTAACCGAGTTAGTAATAACATTGTATTTCTTTCTTTCTTCATACTCAGTGGAAGATAATATGTTTAACTTCTTGTGTATTAATTCTTCAGTTCTATAAGAGTGTTATCATGAGATGACTAGTCCTTGGTTACTTTCAGCCCTTTATTCTTTTGGATATCAATGGTCCATCTCTTAATGATTCTGTGTGGTTCTTGTTTTGATGAGGAAGGGCTTGCTTGCCTTTGCTTCAGCTCCCTTTTCTGTCTCCCTTGCCTCCTCTCTCTACTCCTTCTCCCTCCCCTACTGTATCTGTCTCTTTTTGTGTTGTTTATTTTTTATTTTATACCCCACCCACAGTTCTCCCTCCCCTCCTCTCACAAACCCCTCTCTTCCAGCTACCCTCACCACCTCCCATTCACTGCTCAGAGAGGAGAAGGCTTCCCATGGGGTTGTCAATGAAGTCTGGCATATCAAATTCTGGCAGGACCAACCCCCATATCAAAGCTGAGCAAGGTTTCCTTCTATAGAAAATGGGCTCCAAAAAGCCAGTTCATGTACTGGGAATAAACCCTAGCCCACTGCCAGAGGCCCCACAAACTGTCCAAGCCATACAACTGTCATTCATATTCAGAAGGTCTACTTTGGGCCCTTGCAGGTTCCCCAGCTGTCAATGCAGAGTCACTGAATTCCCAGTAGCTTGGTCACCTGTCTCTGTGCATTTCTGCATCATGATCCCTTTGCTCATATAATCTGTCCTCCCTCTCTTTGACTAGACTGGGAGCTCAGTGAGTGCTTACCCGTGGATCCATCAGTGGCTGGATGACAATTAAGGTGGTCATCAATTTGATTACAGGGCAAGGTCACATCAGGTACCTTCTCCACTATTGCTTGGAGTCTTAGCTGGGGTCATCCTTGTGGATACCTGGGCATTTCCCTAGCACCAGGTTTTTCCCTAATCCCAAAATGGCTCTCTCTATTAAGATATCCCTTTCTTTTCTCTCCCTTTCTGCCCTCGCCCAACTCAACCGTTCTGTTTCCTTGTGTTCTCTTCCCACCTCCTCTTACCTCTTCACCCCTCATGCTCAAGGAGGACCCTAAGAGAGGCATTCATAGGTACCCCTGGGAAGAGGAAATAGGGAAGATTTCTGTTTCTTTTTATGTCTGCCTCTGTGTCACTGTCTCTATCTCAGTGTCTTTGAGTCTCTGTGTAGAGAGCATTTGATCCCAAATGCCTCTGCTGTTCTATAGCATGTCTTCTTTTGCTCCTATACGTCATTCTTTCCTTAATTGTTTCAGCAAGCATGCATACACTGGTCACTTTTAAACCATAAGTTCGGGATTTGTCATGAGCAGATGCTCAAAGGTTCCCTACTTCTCCCATTGTCTACACACACACACGCACACGCACACGCACACACACACACACACACATTTGTAAGAAGATGCCCTGAAGATTCCGTTTTTTAAATCCCACACAGACTTTTGATTGGGCTAATTTCATAACAGTGTTTTATCTACTCCATTATGTATATAGCAGTTAAGATATGGGAACATATACTCTCAGCCTGCACGTGAAAGACACAACATGCTTATCAGTTATTGTCACTAGGGTGAATTTCAACTATGGGATGGCTAGTATACATATACTATACATATAAATGCTACAATTTGAATGTGATCCCTAAGAGTTCACGTGCTAGAAAGCTTATTATGAATTCATGTTAATTTTCAGGTTAATTTCAGTGTTATTTTTGGGGGGTGATAATCTTTGTTAGATTAACTCATAGGGATAAAGACCAGTGCTGGCATTAGTGGCTTAGTCAGAAGATGGAATCTTAAGGGAGCATACTCATACTTCACCATGTGATACCCTCTGCCATGTTAGAAGCAGCAAATAGGCCCCCATCAAATGCAAAATAGATGACAGCACTGTGTTCTTGAGAAACTTTAGAACCACAAACCAAATAAATTCCTACTCTTTATGCATGACATGGGCTCTGGTGTTTATATATTAAATAGAATCTAGACCAAGATATAATCCAGGAATAATAATTGTTTGTAAATGAATGGAGAAACCTTTGATTTAAATTAAAAAAATATATGTTTTATTTATCTAACAAATTAGATTTGTAGCCAAATATAGTGGTGCATACCTTTAATTCTAGCATATGAGAGGCATAAACAGGTGGAGCTTTGTGAATTTGAGGCCATTTTGGTATACATAAATATGATACAATTTATATTTGTTTCTTTTTATGTGTATGAGTGTTTTGTCTGCATGTATGTATATGCACCAAGTGCATGCCTGGTGCCCTCAGAAGTCAGAAAAGGGTTTTGGATCCCCTGGAATTGGTTGTGAACCATTATGTGAGTGCTGGAAACAAAACCTGGGTCTTCAAGCAAAACCATTGTTTTGGACCATATATTTTATCACATCAATTATCTAGCTAATATGATCACTACTATTATATTAGCTAGATAATAGAAAGAAAATTAGTGTTAACCTACTTAAATTTTCTGGAAGAAATTAAATGAATATATTAAAAAGTTGAATTTTATGTTAATAAGGACCTATGTAATATTTACCTGTTTTTCTAAAGTAACAATGGGCAATCTCTACTAGTTTGTAACCTCATTAATTTATAAAGATTTTATACAGATCTTAAGTATTCCCATACTGGCATCATTTGGGAATTATTTTTAGCTAACTCAGAACAGTATATATTTCACCTTCCCAACTCTATTTCTATATCATTATTGAAAGGAGAGAAGTAGACAGTATGAGGACAGTATTGAAAGGCACGACTCTTATTCTGTTGTATATAAAATCATTCCACATAGAGAGGCTAAAAAATGAGTATTAGGAAATTTTTCTCAAATGATATGGACATACCTTCTTCATCCAGAATAGTTAATATGTATCACTTACAATCAATAAAAATGATGATTAATTCAGATGTTGATAATTATTTGAGTAAAAATAAATGTGAACACACTGAACTAAACTTCATTTTTAAAACTCTTGAACAGAGGCAACAAAGTAAAATTAATATTGTAATATTGACAATATTATTATTAGAAAGTTATTGAGCCTCAGGGCCCAAGCTGGTTGCCCTGTGAATCACTGCTAAGTCCTCTGCACCTCTCAAGAGGCATTTGTTCAAATGGAAATGGTCTGCCTGTGCCAAGAAAATAGATGTTTTTTGTACACAAACAGGAGGCACATAGCCAAAAGAGAATCTGTACTCCCTGGCTGGTACTACACTTGTATTGAGAAGCATGTGCTCAGAAAAGGAAGTGACCATCTTAGGACCAGGGGAAAGCATAAAGAACATCATTATTTGTTTAGTGAAAAATTATGATGGATAAACAAATGCACTTGCAATGTACTCATGCATGCAATGAGTACATTGCAAATGTATCTAAACTCTTCATTAATTTTAGATACTACTAGTAGATATGTATAATTGAGATCACTGGTTAGATAAATGCAAGAGAGAGAATGCCAAACAGATCTTTTAGGTCTTTGAACTTCTAGTAAATTTATTTTCCATTGTTTTCCTGTAAATGTAGGATGAATGTTGACATTCTTTAGTTTTTATTCACACAATATTCTAAACATAAATGAATAGATGTGTCTTACATTGAGATACAAGTAGAGAGACCATTTAAGCACATCGCAACAAGGCTTGGAAACATCCTACAGTTTTTCAAGAAAGCATAGAAAAATAGCATCAATTCTAAAACTGTAGATCAAGGAAATTTGTTAGGTTCAAGAACACACAAGTTTTGCTTAGTGCATTCTCTTATATATACTGTCTGAAGTTCTTCTTTAATTATATGAAATAGAAATTTTGAACATATTCTATATCCTGGTACTATACATTACAGAATAAGGAGATGAAGCCTCTTGAAATAATAAAAAAAATTCTGCCTTAGTAATTTATTATCATATTGTACACGATAAAAGATGGTTCAACAGTAAAATGGATGGCTAAGTAGTTAGGTAAGATAGAAGTCGTACTTTGTAATGAAAGTAAAATATATTGTGTCATAATATATATACAAACTTTGCATTATTTATTTGAGTAATGAGTTGCCATCCCATAAGAAGGAAAAATGGTGGAACTGTTGGCTGTGCAAATAATTTGAGCCCAAGATCTGAAGTGTGAATGAAGCCACCATGCAAATGCAGTCTTAGTACATGGTCTGCTTTACAAACCTGTCAAGAGTTGTTGGGTCTACTTTATTAATGTCCTTAAAGTCTAGCTTGTAGAAACTAGTTTTCTTCAGAAAGAGGACATGAAACTGTATGACCACGGAACAATTCTGTTGAAGGGCCTGCTTCTGAATAAGGAGTCTGTAGGAAGTATACATAATGGATGAGGACAGGGTATTCCTGGAGAGAGAGGGGCCATTACTACATGATTCAAATAGACTAGACATGGTTATTAATAGGAAGGATAATGACAGTGGTTACAGAGAAGATGTATGAGCGAGATCTAAAAAGAAAAAGTTAGCAGACCCTGGTGACAAGAGAATGCTGCCTTCAAGAAAGTGGGAGTGTAGACTCAGGGCTTTTTCTGAGGCTAGGAGTTAGTTATACTAGGAAAGACACCGAGAAATGAGGAAGTACAGAAAGTCCTGCAGGTATTGTGTTTGCTCAGATGTTCATGTCTTTTCTGATTCTTTGAAGAGATATACTAGGGAAGAAGGCAGCACACACCTTAGGTGGTACATCATCACACCAACTGGAGGTGTGAATTAGGATTGTAAGTAGGGAGCATCACTCTTAGCCCTGGGCTACTGACTACTATTGAGAACTCCACCTATAATTTACTGTTCGAGGTACTGTGTGTGTAACCCTCACAGATGTTATCAGATACCACCACTGTCTCTGCTTTCTACATGAGGAAACTGAGGCTCAGAGGCATGAATTACTTTCTTGCATCTATCTTCTAATGGTGAAGGCTGAATTTGAATCAGGGAAGCTGATTCCAGAACCAGTGTACATCCTTCAGAAGTATCCCTACTGGTAATTCATTTGAACTTTCCAAGTGAGGATCCGTAGAAGGCTTTTAATTCCTTAGTTCAGGAATAGAAACTCACCAGAATTAGAAAAAGAGGTCCCCAAAGGGCCATTCTTTTAAGAAAAAAACAACAGTATGAGTTCTTTGAGGGTTTTGAGTTTCCTACAACATGATTTGATCATATTTATTCCCTTGTTACATCTCTTGCTATATCCACCCCTATTTCCTACCCATCAGATTTGTGTTCAAAAACAAAACAAAACAGAAACTTCCACGAGTAATGTATGCTACTCAAATATCCCTGCATATGGTCTCTCGTCTGTGAATGTTAGCTTAAATTCTTTAGTTAAATGTTATCTTTAAATCTTTAGTTGTGTGTTTCATTCAGAATACCCATAGAGGTCATAAAGTTCCCAAAGGGCTGTGGTAAAATCTGTAAAGGAAATGGAGTTGAAGTGTACTGCTATAAAGGGGCAAATAGGAATAATGGAATAGGAAGGGTTAACTTGGGTTGGGGAGTAGAGGATATAGAGAAAGGAATATTGGAAGAGAGAAATTGCAGTAGAGACATTTTGAAATGAATATATGAAAACCTACTACTGTAGAATCTTCATATATATGTACTATATAGAACCTTCATATATATGTATATATGAATTAAAGTGGGGTTACCATATAACACAGCAACAATGTAATAACTAAACAATAATTAGTAACTCTACTAACTAAAAAGCCCAATGCCAGGAATGGGTTACTTCTCTTGGAGTTGTTGACATCTGAGTTTCCATAAGCCCCCATGCATTATAAGCTATTGCCAGTCCCTTGATTACCCTCTAGAATATGTTGGTAAAATCTCATTGCTAAGGACACCACATATTAAAACCATAGATGAGACTAGATGAAATAAAGCTAGTTCAGCCCTAGAAGCTCCATTTCTACTGGTTAGTTTTAATAGTTCTGGAAAGTACTATGCATGCTACCTGAGGAGAAAAGTAACCATCAGTCAGACTCAGAGCTGAACCTTGCCAGCTGTAACAGTGACTTGCCTGGCAAGATATTCCAACAAATACAAAAATTCATTCTTATGTGCTGGCACACAGTCAAGAATCAGTGAGGAAGCCGCTGTCTCTGCAGCATTCAGCCCAAGGCGTAATGAATTCATAGAAGATATGCCATCTGAGAGACAGAAGTATATACAAGGTTCTGACTGGTGGCACATCATATTGAACTTTTTCATAAAGTAAGCAGGCTTTCATTTGGTTTTCTAGCAGAGAGGGGCATTAGTCTTTAACTTTCAAATACTTGCACTAGTTATTGGTAAAATCTAATGTGCCACCTTGCAACATATTTTATCTATCTCTAAGATGCTTTTCTGGAGAAAGAAATTCACTTTCTCACTTGTATCTTTTCTCCCTACATGTAATTCTTCTAGGAATAATTTGTATTGTATGGAAGTCTTTGATCTACTGTAGTGCAAGTGTAATATATGCTACATCATTGAGATTGACACAAATTGTTTTTCAAAATTTGAACCATGATGTGATTAATGAGTACCAATTTTTAAATGATTATAAGAGAGATTCTTGTATGTCCCACATTAATAACAGCAAACAGAGAATGGGAAGATAGAGAAGGAAATGGAAGCCTCTTTCATTTTCTTTCTTTGATTTTTTTTTAAACCCTGCCTGCCCATTCAGTGAGGAAGAGCTGTTCTTACCATCTGTTATCTGTGAAGTGGTAGAAACCTTAAAATACACGTAGGAGAGCTTGGAAGAAGGGAGCATGGGAGGGCTAGAGGGGAAAAATGGAGGGAGGGAGTAATGTAATTATATTTTAATTAAAATTAAAAATGTATGGAATGAATTTTGACCTCTTTTGGAACAGCTAAGCATTCTCCCATTTTTGAGAAAATTGCAGGCTTGACTTTGAATTCTCTGTCTCTCTCTGTGTCTTTCTGTGTGTGTGTGTGTGTGTGCTTTCATACCTGTATGTATGTGTGAGTTGTTTGCATGATGGTAGAACATGTATGCCTTATGCACTCAGGATTAGAAAGAACTGAACTGGTTACTTTCAGCCCAGTAAACTCATGCACCGCCCTGCTCCACAAACAATGCCTTATACACTAGTGTGCACAAATACTTGACTTGGGCTGCCTGAAACAGAACTGAACTCAAGATCCCTTGCACATTGCACCCTACAAACAGAAGCTCAGTCACACAGGCATCCTTCTGTGCCTTCTGTCTCCCATTTGTGACATTTCCCTTCTCTAGTCACTCAGACAGAAAAACCCCTGAGTCATTTTCAATCTCTCACTCCCTTAAATCAGTCACCATGTCCTGTCAGTTCTCATTCTGAATAGTCACTCACATCTGTTCCTTCTGTCAGTTCTCGCTGGCATTCCCTATTCCACACCACATTTCCTT
Source organism: Sigmodon hispidus (assembly GCA_004025045.1). Classification (NCBI taxonomy): domain Eukaryota; kingdom Metazoa; phylum Chordata; class Mammalia; order Rodentia; family Cricetidae; genus Sigmodon; species Sigmodon hispidus. The sequence continues at coordinate 131,570 of PVIH01000923.1, forward strand.
TTCACACGGAGTTGGAACCTAATTAGTTTCTCTTCTTCTATTCTTTTTGCCGGTATAATGCCCCCATACACCAGGTTTTACCAGAGCAACTGCCCATCAGGGAGAGGGCTTTAGGCTGAGTAGCCCACTCATGTACACATTCAAATCCTGTAATGCCAAGTACCCGGACAACCTATTTTCAACAATACTTTCTTACTTATAACCTGCACATAACTACATCATTCAGTAGTCTGCAAAGATGCCTACACTCCTTTTAAAATTTAATTTTTCAATATTTATTCTATTTTAGGCAAATGAGTGTTTTGCTTGCATCTGTGAAGATGCACCATGTGTATGTCTGGTACCCTTGGAGGTTGGAGCTCCTGGATTTGAGTTGAGTGGTGGTACCTGGGACCAAACCTGTCTTCTGTGGGAGTAGTTAGGTGCTCCTTACAGCTCAGCCACCTCTTCAGTCATCACCACTCCTATGATATCTTGAATCCAGGGTCCATAATTATCTCCAATTTTCTTAGAACATCTTTATCAACAATAATTGCACCTGTAGTTGAAGTATAGGCTGAAGTATTATTTCCTCCTGAACTCATCTGGCTTCACCAGAATTTCCCCCTCCTTGACCTTTGTTTACACCGTGTTTTCTAAAGCATGTATAATATTCCACTTACTAGTGTCTGTTTTACATGTACATTTACAAACCCCAGTTTTTTTCATTGACACCCTAACTTTTGTGGAAATAGTCCCTTGTTATGACATAGAACTGAACTCTACATCAAACTAGTTCCAGTTTACGCATTCTTTCCCCTCACACATGATAACAACTATCTGTACTTTTCTCAGATATTACATATTAAGAATAAGGGTCTGCAAAGGAAGGCCCAGCCAATGCAGTGCAATCAGAGCAAAAGAACTTCTACTTTTATTGATATGGACTTGACCTTTTTCTCCTTTTCTTCTGTGTTGGCATAGCAGTTGACATTTGATTTCCTTGTGAGAGAATTTCAAATTGCAAAGCTACTTCAGTAATTAAAAGTAAATGCATCTTTGAATGTATATAAAGTTATCAGAATTGTTATGAAAAATTAGATCATCAGATGACTGATGTTCAATTTCACAGGCTTATGTGAATTTTTTGTAACATGTAGGTATTTGTAAAATACATTAATTTTTGCCTGTTTTTTAATTGGTTATAAATTAGTATATTACATCTATGGTTATAACTAGAGTGTTTTAGAATGAAGGAGGCCATGATTTTTTAATTTAACATTGGCATTCTGTGATATGCTTATACTTTAGATTGAGAAGACTAAAGGATATAAACATCGTTTTTATTCTGAGATGCTAAATAATTCATGGATGTTATAGGCGAAGGGAGAAAGGGAAATGGGAAGCAAAGGCCATAGAAATGCCTGGAGGGATTCAAAGCCAATTTAAAGAGGTCAATCCAGAGAAAAAACAGCAACAGGAAAAAGAACAATTGGCTGAACCTACAAATTAAAAACTGAAGTTTCCAAGGGTGAATGATCCAGTCCCAAGTGGTTTGCCTCAAACACCTCTACCTCTTAGCAGCTCTGTGAGCAGGTTGTATTTATGAAGTTACTTATATACAAATATAATGGTAATGATTAAAAACAAGAAGCCATGAATTTGAGAAAGGGACACGGGAGGACTTAGAGGGAAGAGAGAAAGAGGGAAATGCTAAAAATTCCTGTATGCAAATGAAAAACAGGATGAAATTCTCAGTAAGTAGATAAAGATGCACCTCTGCGATGTATAGGATCAGAATGGGCAAACCTTGCTAGTTAGAAAAGGCTGTGATGCTAAACTGGACAGGTTTGAAGTCAGGTTTGGTGATGCCTCCCCGATTTTTTTTTTTATTGAACAAGATTGTCTTGACAATTCTGATTTTTTCTTGTTTGTTTTTCCATATGAAGTTGAATATTACTCTTTTGAGGTCTGTGAAAAATTGTGCTGAAATTTTGATGGGGATTACATTGAATTTCTAGATTGCTTTTGGTAAGATTGCCATTTTTTACTATGTTTTCCCTACCTATCCACGAGCATGAGAGACCTATTCATTTTCTGATATATTTTTCAATTTTTTTTCTGATATATTTTTCAGTTATTTTTCTTCAGTGACTTAAAGTTCCTGCCATACAGGTGTTTCACTTCTTTGGTTAGAGATACCCTATAGTATGATATTTCTGGCCTGTCCAGCTGGTGGTCCAGACCCACAGACCTGCAGTCCCAGACAGATTAGCCCCAAATAATCACACAAAGGCTTATATTCATTTCATGCTGTTTGGCCTATGTCTCAGGCTTATTGCTACCTAGCTCCTGCATTTTAACTCAACCCATTTCCATTAATCTGTCTTGCCACTTAGCCTGTGCCTTACCTTTGTTACTTTTCATGTTGTTTCTTGACAGCTAAGATAGTGTCTCCCTTTTGACTCCTCCCTCCTTCCCCATCTATGCTCCAATTTCCCCACCTACTACTTCTAAGATGCCTGCCGTAGGTCAAAACAGTTCTTTTCAAGAATGATCCCACATCACTATCCCAAGATATTTGATGATATTTGCAGCTATTGTAAAGGGTGATGTTTTAAGCTCTTTTATCATTTGTGTATAGGAGGGCTGCTGATATTTTTGAGTTAATCTTGTATCCTGCTACATTGCTGAAGGTGTTTATCAGCTGTAGGAATTCTCTGGTATAATTTTGGGAGTCAATTATGTATACTATCAAATCATCTGCAAATAGTAATAGTTTGACTTCTTCCTTTTCAGTTTGTATCCCCTTGATCTCAAAACATTATAAAAGTATCCCCAAGCTTTTGCAAGCTTATTGATAAATATAGCTCTTAATATAAAAGAGGTTATCAAAGCTTATACATTGATAGACTGTATTAAATGAAGGTATTGCATGCTCAAAATTCAGTATGTCCTAAGATTGCTATTTTTTTCTATTTATCATTATATGTGATCCCTGGTGATTTCATCTGCATTGTATTTTTGTAAGTTAAGTGCTTAAGGAACATAACACTTACAATGAGAATCTTGATAGGGATGTTCACACCATGGAAATTAGGGTTAGGGTTAGGGTTAGGGCAACTTTCTCCAACTTTATTACTTTCTTTTTTATTTTCTTTGCTTTGTTTTCATGTTTACTCTTTTTCTTCACGAGAAGAGGTAGGTTTGTTAAATATGTGCAGTGTGTGAGTGCAATCCTACCCTTAGTGACTGGCATAATACCATTGTGGCTGACACACAAAATGGCTCACAGTTGAAAATCTGTCTATATTTGTTACTAATATCTGAATACCCTTGTCTCTCTGCCTTTGACCAAATTCTCCTCTGCTGGAGACATTTTCTACATGTCTGACATATACATCTGTGGACTGACGTAGAGGTGAACACATAAAAACACATTATGCCTACCTATAAACTCCTTTTAGCTGCTTTTTTGTGGGGGAGGTTCCTTTTTTCTTTTTATTTATTCTTCTCTAATATAATACACCCCAACTACAGTGTCCCCTCCCTCCATTCCTCCCAATTTCTGTTCACCTACTCTCTCCTAGATCCTGTAGCTGATGATATTCATTTTCAGCAACTTAGGATCCTCAGATGGAGTCAATCAAGCTCCTCTGAAAAATGTATGTAATTTGAATAAATTATTATTATTTTTCAACCTCTGTTTTTATTATATTTATGATTTTTACATGGAACAAATAAAAAAACTTGAACTTTTATTAAATTTCCTGCTTCCTTGGAAGCAAGTCTGACCATTCATTATGGGATGATTCACTCCCTAAGAATTGTCTTAAGGTTCATTTTGTAGCAGTGAGTGTTTGTACAATTACTTAATAAATATTAATTCTTATATAATATGTTGCTAGTAAATTTTCAGCAATAGTCATGTTCACATTAAAACTAATGTTACACAAAAATTTCAATTTTAAGTAGACAGTATATTGCACAGTTGTGTTCCATTTAGGTATCTGGGAGTGGGTGGTCTTTGTGTTAAGTTCTATAGCTGTGAGTGAAACTACCAGGCATTCTTAGATACTTTCACAGCATGGTCATACAGGCAGCTCTGGTTACATAGTGTGTCATATAGCAGGAAAAAAAAGACATGACTACTACAGGGAAAATGCAGAGGTTCACAGGGGCAATAAGAAGATGGCATGTGAAGAATCAGATTGTATTATACACACTGTACTGCTTGGTTTTCTGTATAATGTAACCTTATTCTTCACCTGCCCTGCTAGAGTCTCAGTTGAGGAAATGCCTCCATTAGATCCAGCTGTAAGGTATTTTCTCAATTAGTGACCAACAGGAAGGGCCCAGCCCATGATGGTCCAGGGTTCTGTAAAAAAAAAAACAAGCTGAGCAAACTATGGAAAGCAAATCAGTAAGCACCACCCCTCCATGGCCTCTGCATCAGCTCCTGCCTCCAGGTTTCTGGGCTGAGTTCCTGCCTAATTTCCTTCAATAATGAAGAGCAATATGGAACCTTTTATTCCCAACTTGATTTTTTAGTCATGGTGTTTGGTTGCAGCAGTAGAAACCCTAATGAAGACATGTAGATATGAAATCCTCAAGGAACTAATTTAATACTAATTATTTTAAAATGTGCCCCATTCAATATTTGGGTATTATTATTCCAAAAACATTATTCATTGTTTACCAGAAATTCAAATTAAACTAGATGTGCTATATTCTAACTACTGAGAGTATTATTTGTTAGCACTTTACCTTTTAATACCAAATTAGTAGGTCTTCTAAATTAGTCCTCATAGTGGCTGGTACAGAGAATAGCTCACAATTTAAAGTCTGTCTATTACAAATACTTGAAAGATTATTCTGTCTTATTATTCATTTAACTGTACTATTCCTAAATATTTCTATTTTATTAAACCAGGAAACATTTTGTGATATTTGAAATAACATGTATGATTACATGTTCAATAAAGCTAAATTTGGAGGCTAAATAATCAGCAACAGTAGAATTAGGACCAGCAAGTAGGAAGCTAAGACAACAGACCAGTGTGTGCTAACTACTTGGAATGCAAGGAGCTAAAATATCTTTCCTTGGGGGAAGGCTTAAGTGGATAAACATATGGTGGGAGAAAAACAAAACATGGATTTTGGAGTAGATGAAGACAATAATATGACAAAATCAACATGATTTTTGAACTTGGGAGGTAATACAAAGATTGACACTGTTGATATTAGTTGGTTGAAAATATGTATTTCAAATCAGAAGTAGTTAGATGAGTGAAATGTTCAGTTTGTGAAATGCTATGACCATTGATGGTACCAAAAATATATAACAAGTATAGATGCACACAGGCAATTAGAATGAGGTAGCAATCAACTAGAATGGATGGCAACCAGTGGAAAAACCATGCAGAGAACTACATGCAGAGGTTTCAATTGAATAAAGGCATTCAATAAAGAGGAATTCTAACTTTGGATTAAGAGCTTTAGGGAGAATTTAAGGTCCTTGGCTCACAGACAAGTTTTCAAAGAAGGTATCTTTGCCATGGGAACAAGTGCTAGGATATGCAGAGTGGAGGATTTGGAGGAGATAGTAAATCATGGGCTCTGTAATACTGTTCCTGGAATCACCTGAAGAAATAAAAACAGTCATATTGATGACATAAAATTTAGATTTTTACATAGGAGGGACATGATGGATTATCTTGTTTTCACTTAAAATCCTGCAATTTTTGATGACAATCAGTTATTTTAGAATTGATGTTTTATGAACTATGAAGCTTCTGAAAAAAAGCATTGCCTTAGATGATAGTTTGGGTGCAGTTTATCACTATATCTATCTAGCAGAATAGTATTAGGTCTCCTCTAGGCTCTACAACCCAGGTTGTCACAGGTTTTTAGCCGATTAAAAGCATGGGATGTGTCCTGTATAAGTTTTAAATCTGATTAGAAAGTAGTTGATTACCCCCAAAACATTCTGGCATGGACCAAGGAGGGCTACATCAAGTCCTGTGCATACCTGAGAAGTTATTGGCTATGATGCATACTAAGGTAATGGCCAGTTGCTTATTTTAAAGAGATAGAATCCCTGAAAGGCTCTCTCCTCTTCCTCCTCCTCCTCCTCCTCCTCCTCCTCCTCCTCCTCTTCCTCTTCCTTTTCCTCCTCTTTCTGTTGTAGTAAGTTTTCCTGGGGCCCGTTTGTGCCCGGAGGTTTGTAACCTGGCCCATGGCGGAGGTTTGTAACCTAGTCCACGCGGCTACTTTTGTCCCCCAAAGAAATGAATCAGACACTCACATACTTTATACTGTTTGGCCTATGTCTTAAGCACATTACTAGCTAGCTCTTTCATCTTAATTCAACCCATTTCCATTAATCTACTCACCATGTGGCTAGGCCTGTGGCTCACCTGTATTTCTTACAGGTCTGTCTTCTTTGGGGTCGGATAGAGACTGACTAACTCCACCCTTCTCCTACCTGCCTGCCTCTGATTCTCCACCCACTTCTACGGTGCTGTGCATAGGCCAAAACAGTCCTTTATTTACAGCATACAGAGAGCATTTCCACCATATCTTCCTCTTCCTCCTCTTTCTCCTTTTCCTCCTCTTCTCTCTCCTTCTACACTTCTTTATCGTCCTCCTCATTCTTCTCCTCTTCTTGAGAAAGAGATAAAAACACAATGAAGTTTTGAGGGAAAGTGAAAGAATTCACATAGCTGTATGGGAGAGAGGGGAGTGGGGATTCATATAATCTAGCATGTTTTATGCGTGTATGAAAATCTCAAAACAGTTTTTAAATTTTAAGAAACATTGTCTTAGTTTGTACAGTATAAATGTCATAGATGACTTACTAAAAACAAACACATTAACAAACAAGGAAAACTAATGTTTTTTCTTGTCCCAGATGCTAACCTATGAGCTCAGGGCACTATCATGGTTGGATTCTGGTAGAGGCTCTCCTCCTAGCTTACAGAGAGCTATCCATTGGCTGTCTTCTCATAAAAGAACACAAAGCAAGATAAGGCAAATTCTTTTGGTATTCTTAGGATAGGAGTAATCCCCTATATCAGAGATTTACCCTGCTAATCTCATTCATTCCCAACAGCCTCATCTTCAAAAAATACCACAGTGGGGATAACACTTCCACATACTAATTTGAGGTAAAAAACCATGGTGACTACCAGACACCATAGACACTTGAAGACTTGGCTTTTTGATTTACTGAAAGAGTGTGACTAGCTGGGCAGACTGATGGCTAGTGGCAGGGCCGTGTTATTATTCCAGGCAGAATAGTAGGACCCAAACCAAAAATATCCAGTCTGAGTTTATGATTGACACATGGACACCACACATCATTTTCTGAGCTAAATCCTGGCCTATCCTCATCATTTACTTTCTTTTATTTTTATTTCTTTTTATTTTATGTTACTTTCTGTGAGAATTTGTGTTTCTCTCATTATGTAGTGAATGTTGATCTTTATTAAGCAAACAATTCCCCCTCCTTCTGTATTCTGGAATTACAGGCATAAACCACTACACATGGCTACCTCAAATGTCTCTGGAATTCTGTTTCGTTTCTCTTGCAAGTTTGTTGTAAACCATGAGAAAAAAATGGCATATGTCCCTGATCATATTTTAAGACTATCTTAGAGAACTAAAATATTCTCTCTAACTTAGTAGTTTTATTTATAGGAATGTTTCAGATAATAAGGCACCATTACATAGTGATATATGTGCAAAGCTTGCCACCTTCATGAAGTGTAATTCTTTAAATGTTTACCAACAGAAAAGTGTCTGAATAAATGATGACAATACTTTGCTGCGGGAATTTTTTATTCTTTATAGATTTTTGAAAGAATAAAACACTTTCACTTCTTCAATGAGCAAGCCTTAGAAAGATGTCACAACTGAATTCTGAATGACTTACCCAGAAATGGCAATAAAGATTAGAAATTGCAGGGCATGGGCATAACAACCCTGCAACATGAGAAGGGGTTTGAGGTTGGTCTCCAGCATCATAAAAAGAAAAGAAAGGGTGATGAAGGAGAGAGAAAAAGAATGTTTAGCCTTTACTATTGCTATTGGTATTTCCCCAAGTAAATCAAAAACAATGGACCTTTACATAAAAATATCTCTATGCTAATATAAAACACATCATGTATGTGTACTTAAGGGGTATTTGTTGTAAATTACTAAACATTTGCAAAAGTGGAGGCACATGCCCAGCAGAAAAGATACTGCTTCATGGAACTCAGTTTATGACACCAGAAGTAACCAGCCCAATAACAGCTCAGGTTTTATAAGCAGTGATAGAAGTATGTATTATATATACCCCTGAGAATAGTGATGATGGTAACTCTGCTGACACTGTCCTTGATGCAATCACTAAAATAAGCTTGAATTATTTTTGTAGCTAGAAGGGCTGAAATATAAAAATCAACAGGTGTATAGTATTTGCCCATTATTGTTGTCATTATTGTGACTGCCTCGAGGTGAATTGTTGATTTTGCCCTAATAGCATTCACCCTACTCTGTGTGTTACCGAGGCACTAATGTGTATACCTTATTTCAAATGTATGTAATTGTATGGGTCAGATGTTATACACTATACAGCCTTACATTCATTAAAGCTCTATTTTGCCCCAGGAGTGTAGTTACCTTTTAAGATAACATAATTACATAATTTATACCTTCTTGTTCCTCTTTCTAGATCTTCCTGTATATCCTTTCTTGCTGTCTTTTAAATGCATGCTCTCTTTCTTCCTTTATTGTTATTACATACATATATATGTGTATCTAAATACATAAAATGCAACATGTATGTATGTCTGTATGATGTTACATAAATGTGTATGTTTTAAGGGCTGACCATTTGGTACTAGATAACCAATTTGTTGCTCTTTCATGGGAAAGATTATTGGTCCCTCTTTTAATCATTCTCTAGTTGCCTGTAGTTTTTGTGTAGGGTTGTTGCCTCATGGGATTTTCCCTGTCCACTGTGGCATGTCTATAGTTATTGTCTTTGTTCAGCTCATGTTAGGCAGTTAGTTTGTGGGACTTTATAAGGATAGCTTCTGACATTACTGAAGACAGTCTCACAACAAACTCTCTGATTCTCTTGCTCTTACATTCTTGAGTTACCTCTTCTTGATCAATGTTCCCTTAGCCTTATCTGGTTGAGTTGGAATGTAGATTCATCCATCAGGACTGGGATCCACAACCTGACTTTTTGACTGGTTGTGTTGTGTTGTAATGATTCCATCTATTGCAAAGAGAAGTTCCCTTGATGGATGTTGTATTAGGTTTCTGGCCCAGACTTTCCAACTTGGACCAGAGGTTTGACAGGCAGTCTGGCAGTCCAATAGACCAGTCCAATAGACCCATAGAAACACACAGAGGCTTTCATTAATTTTATGATGATTGACCTAGGACCCAGGCATATGAGTTGCTAGCTCTTTGTTCTCAAACCAAGCCATCTTTCTTATCCTTTTCAGCCATGTGGCTAGGTACCTTTCCTCAGTAGCATTTCCTCTGTGTCTCCTGTTAGTTCCAGCTACTCTGTGGCATCGGTGTGTGGCGCAAGTCTGCTCTGATGTGAGATTTTTCCAGTCTGGTTGCCCTGCCCACACTTCCTGTATACCTTTGGCCAATCAGTTTTTATTAAACCCATAGGCGGAACAAATATTTACAACATTATCAGTATAATTCCACTACAGATAAAGGTGAGGACTAGTCTTACTTGTGGACTTATAAAGACAAATATTTAGTTTAGGTAAAGTTTATGCTCTTTTAATAAAGTGGCAGTTGTAGAAATTGTCCTCTAAGATCCAAGAGCATATCATCAGTGGTGGGCAGCTGTTTAACTTTCCAGTGTGAAGCATGATTTCCTTTTTGTTCAGTGGTTCTTAAGTTCAATTAGAAAGTTATTGGTTCTGGCTAAGGTGTGTGTGCCACTTTAGTATATTGTGCCATGCTGATCATTGTATTTCATGTGTCATATCTAGGTAGGACTGTTGGCTGCTTTCCTCCTCTGGATGCTTGTATGGTGCCTGTCTCCTGGAACCATGAAAACTAATCCTGAGGGAGGATGCAGTCAAGTCAGTTCCATTTCAGGAGCCCTTGAACCCTGCGTCCTAAGCGCATGGTATCTTTAACAAAAGGAATATATCTTCCACTTCTGGGCAGGAGGCAGGGAGGCAACTGAAAGCAATGATAATAGCTTTTATATTTTAGGAGATGCTTGGACAAATCTCATCTATAACTAAAAAAGAACTTCTCATATCTGGTTGTTGGGTGATTGTCAGACAGCCTTTGGCTGATGGAGGGAGATTGTCAGCCCCGATGAGCACATTTTATTTAAACAATTTTGAATATTTATACACTGACTTACATGTATTATAGGTATGTCTAGGTAGATAGTAGTATTAGGCTTTAGGACTTTTTCCTCAGACTTAATGCTATTCTACCGTCCTCCCTTTCCTCTTCTGTTTTCTCCATCTTCCCTAATTAGACCCACCCACCATTTCCCCATTTCTACCATCAGATAACTCTTTTTTGTTATTCCCCTCTTTATCACTTCCTCACTCCAAGCCTAATGTGGGGCATGGTCCTTTTAACCTTTATGGTTTTTGCAATTACTCCTGGACATGTACTCATTTGGGGCCAGGGGACTAAGATGAGACAGGACTAATACATTTATCTTTCCAGGTCTAGATTAGCTCATACCTAAATATGGTCTTTCCCAGCTTGATCCATTTACCTGATAATTTCATAGACTTCATATTCATTCACAGATGAATAATATTCCATAGTGTATATTACCATGTGTTCTACCCTTTTATGACTTGAAAGATATTGAGATTATTTTACTTCTTTGCTGTTGTAAATATGGTGGCAATAAACATGGCTGGACTTATTACTTATGGAGTAGGAAGTTCAGTCTTTTCAGCATATGACAAGAACTGATTTAGTTTGATAATGTGGTAGGTTAATTTTTAGTCTTTTAAGAATTCACCACATTTCTTGCTAGAGTGACTTACCAGCTTGCAGTCCGATCGACTGAGTGAGTGCCTTATGTCCCCCACACTCCTTTAGCTGTTGTTTGGTTAATCTTTGCAGTTTTCACTGGCCTATGATGAAATCTCAGTTATTTTGGTTCATATTTCCCTAATTACTAGATACACTGAACATTTTTTTTGAGATTTTATTAATCTCTTTTTTTTTCCTTTTGAGAATTCTCTATCCAAGTTCTAGGCCCAGTATTTGAATGGGTGATAACAACAAGAAAACCCTAAAACATTGTTTTACATCAAATTTCTCTGGTCATAAAAACATATCTTTAAGAAATATCTAATGCTATACAGTTTTCTTTATGATTTTTTTCAGGCATATTTATTTTATAGTTATACATCTCCCTAGACCTCAGTCCTTTTTATTATTTAGGCCAAATGAAGAACTATGTCTTTAGTGAATATTTCTGTGTTGTTCATTCACTATTTGTGTGCTTGTCAATTATATGCACATGCTATGCTTAAGTCATTATACTAAAATTATTGAAGGATATCAGATTTTTTTCTCAGATACTCAGTTTCCAGCAAGTAATGTATCTGTACAGTTCTCAAATGATGAGTATAGCTTCCTATAGGGGGACAGGTGCATGCTGAAATGCATGTGTGGAGGTCACAGCACAACTTTCTATTCTCTCCACTATGTTTCTAAGGGTGGGGCTCCCCTCATTAGATCAATGCTTGGTGCTATTTCCAACTCAGTCAACTCATAGCCTAAGGGTCCTTCTCGATGTGAACATATTTTTGATACAGGAGGGCCAAAGATAACATTGACATTCAGGGAAGTCAGCGATCAGGTGGGAGGTAGACATAAATCATACTAGCTGATTTAACAGAACATGTTATAGCCACTCAAATATATACTAAGATACAGAAATTCTAAAAAATCATACAGGCCAGAAGACAAGACTTTGAACATAGGAAGAAGTTTAAGGGATCACTACATCTGACATACTTGCTAGATGCCACCAAGATTCTGAGAAGTCAGCTTTAAGTTACTGCCCTATGGTAACCACTAAAGCCACAGAGAAAGCTGGTGGAATCTCTGCCTAGTCCAGGCCTTGATGTCACTGTGTCAAGACCATTGATTCCATTTAGCAACAGATGTTTTGTGTGACAAGCAGCATTCACTCAGAGAATATGCTTTTGCCTTTTTTGTTTTAATTCAAATAATTATATTTTATTTTCAGTACATTACTAATTAGAATGTAAATGAGCAGTTGCTTTAAAGTCAAACTCTTGTCTAAGAAGAGAGAGATAGTTAAAGAAAAAAAATGAGATTTAGTAAAATCAATTGCTATGTTGATAACTCCTGAGTAGTATTTTTCAATTTTAATTTTTCAATTAAAAATATTGAAACTGCATTCATTTGATTTGTGTGGGATGCAGAGATGGCACATCCATGCCAGGGTGCCTGTGTAGAGATTAGAGCACAGCTTTCAGCTTCCTTGTGTATGCCCCAAACTGGACAGACCCAGCTGCCCTAAGCAACTCAGCCATCTCATTGTAAGTTAATTCTGGATGTAAACATATTCACATATTCATGACACAGAACAGTCTAGTAACAAAAAAAATATTTTTAATAGAAAATAAAATAAAAAGAAAGGTTTGGAGTAACACTTTTTTAAAAGCTTATAACATAGTATATCTCATTCTTTTTTTTTTTTTTTCAGAAGAAACCAAGCCCATGTTTATTTCTTTGCTTCAAAATAGTATCTGATGGTCCTAAATACTATGACGTGGTGTCAGTGGGATTAATAGGGAATTTTTCTTTTTATTATTATTATTATGAACAAAGAAGTCACGTTTTCTATCCTTGTATATCCTTATTCAAGTTCCCTTTCCCCTCCTGCCACATCAGGTCATTTTTTATTCTTCACAACTCCCCATCCCCTCCCTGGGCAGGCAGCAGACAGTCCCTGGGCAGGCAGCAGACAGTCCCATGGTCCCACTGACCCAATATTGCTTAGTTCAGTCTCCACTCCTGGCAGATCCAGTTTTGTCCCCCCTCCCTCAAGAGTGAGTCAGGTGTTCCTATAGCTGGAGTGGGATCCGAAGGGTCAGTCCAGGGTGTTTCTGATCCCAAGCTGTTCAGTGGTTGTGGTTTGCAGCTTGGGTATGCTTGGCTTTTTTCTTGTTTGTTTGTTTAGAGACCACTAATGAGTGAGTACATCCCCTGCTTATCTTTCTGAGATTGTGATACCTCACTCAGGAGGATATTCTCCAAATCCATCCATTTGCCTGCAAATTTTAGGATATCATATTTTCTTACTGCTGAGTAGTATTCCGTTGTGTAGATGTACCACAGTTTGTTAATCCATTCTTCAGTTGAGGGACATCTAGATTGTTTCCAGGTTCTTGCTATTACAAATAATGCTGCTATGAACATAGTTGAGCTAATACCTTTGGAGTGTAATTGTGCCTCTTTAGGGTATACACCCAGAAGTGGTATTGCTGGGTCCTTGGGGAGATTGATTCTCAATTTTCTGAGAAACCGCCATATTGCATTCCAAAGTGGCTGAACAAGCTTACACTCCCACCAACAATGGAGGAGTGTTCCCCTTGCTCCTCATCCTCTCCAGCATAGGCTGTCATCTGTGCCTTTTATCTTAGCCAATCTAACAGGTGTCAGGTGGTATCTCAAAGTTGTTTTCATTTGCATTTCTCTGATGGCTAAAGATGATGAGCACTTTTTCAGGTGCCTTTCAGCCATTCGTAATTCCTCTGCTGAGAATTCCCTTTTTAGATCTGAACCACATTTTTTTATTGGGTTATTCAAGGTTTTGGGCTCTAGATTCTTGAGCTCTTTATATATTTTAGAGATCAGTCCTCTATCACTTGTAGGGTTGGCGAAAATCTTTTCCCATTCTGTAGGCTGTCGTTTTGTCCTATTGACAGTGTCCTTGGCTTTACAAAAGCTTCTTAGCTTCAGGAGATCCCACTTATTGATTGTTGGTCTTAGTGTCTGTGCCACTGGTGTTATATTTAGGAAGTGGTCACCTGTGCCAATTCGTAGAAGTGTATTTCCCACTTTCTTTTCTATCAAGTTCAAATTGGCTGGATTTATGTTGAGGTCTTTGATCCACTTGGATTTGAGTTTTGTGCAGGGTGACAGGCCCAGATCTATTTGCATTTTTCTACACACTTCCATCCAGCTATGCCAACACCATTTGTTAACTATACTATCTTTTTTCCATTGAATGTTTTGGGTCTCTTTGTCAAAGATCAGGTGTTCATAGGTTTTTGGGTTAATGTCTGGATCCTCAATTCTATTCCATTGATCCCCAAGTCTGTTTTTATGCCAGTACCAGGCTGTTTTTATTACTGTAGCTCTATAGTATAACTTGAAGTCAGGTATGGTGGTATATCTCATTCTTAGTCCAACTTGGTCCCAAATTCATGATCCTCTGGCTTCAGCCTTTTGAACAGATAACATTATAAATACACATAATTTTTAAAATCATAGCGGGGAGAGGGAAGGATGGAGGGAGGGATGAATGGATGGATGTGAAATAATGCTGTAAATATTTTTGGTTTTACTTGTTTAATAAAACACTGATTGCTGAGAAGGTAGGCAGGAAATAGAGAAGGAGCAACCAGACTTAAGAATTCTGAGAGAGGAATGGCAGAGGGGAGTTGAGATCCAGAGCCAGAGATGAGAATGCTGCACTGAGAACAAGGTACCAAGCTCTGTGGGTAAAGATGATAAGAATCATGAGTTAGTTAAAGAGCAGGAGTTCGCAGGTAATAAGCCTGAGCCACAAGACAAACAGCCTGTCATAATATAAACGTGATAATATTATGTGATTATTTGGGACTAAATGGCTGCAGGACTAAAGTTTCTCTTAGAAGAAGACAGAGAAACTTCTGACTATGGAGGGATGAAAGGAGCAAGGAAGGATAGAAGAAAGGAAGGAAGGAAGGAAGAAATGAATGAGAGAGGGAGAAGTCTCAGATATTTGCTTGCCACAAATCTCCCTAGGCCTCATTGTCTGACACTATTTAAAATCGGTTTGGTTTTGTTTGGAGCTGTGAGAAAAAGCTCCAGGTGGATTCTGTGCTATGCTGAAGTCTATTCTCATGCCCATGGTTCGTGTGTGTGTGTGTGTGTGTGTGTGTGTGTGTGTGTGTGTGTGAGAGAGAGAGAGAGAGAGAGAGAGAGAGAGAGAGAGAGAGAGAGAGGTATAGAACAGAAATGCACAGACAGGAGAATTGCTATTTTCATGTGACTGGGAACTTGACTTCTCCTTGGATAGTTCTCATGTGGCAGACTTTCTGGGAAGAAATCAATCATAATGTCAAAGGTCTTTGTTTCTTTTTTCCAATCTTTGGTCCATGAGGACAGACCAGTTACATACACTAAAACAAAACAGCATAAACTGTGCACACAACCCTACTTGTGTCTGTTAGTGAGAACTTTATATAAGTTGTGTGAAAAACTTATGTAAGAAGTGGTTTCCGAGGTTTATAATTATTAGCAAATTATTAAGTTTACATGGTTTGGGGAGAGCATCTAAATTTTCATATAGCGGTATGGGTGGTATGGGAAAGAGCTCCTTTCTTATAAAATTTTGACTAGATTCATTTCAGAAACTGTGGCTCAGACAAGCACATGACATGTTTTCATTACCATTAAGTGCTATACATTGAAGATCTTTTACACTGTCATCAACTGAATGAGCACTACACAAGACCTCTTGATAACCAGCCTTGACTTTGCACGGCTCTCACAAGTGCCTCACTTTCTAACACTGGATTTCCAAGGGAACACAAGCTACAGGCCATAAAATGAAGTCAGTGACAGTGGGGAATGATCCCTGGTGTGCATGCTTATTTTATCCCAGCAGTTGTGAGAGACAGTAATGTGAATTCCCCATCTACTTTTCTTTACTGTTATCTCCCTTGTCACTTTTAATATGGAGGATTTGTGTGGCGAATTCAGTGTTATTACTTTGAAATTGATCTTCAGAAAGATAAACCAAAATCATTTGGGGCTGTTAACGTTTTATTATAAAACGGAGAGAGTGTCTGCAGCAAGCTGTGTTGCAGAAGTCTTCTTTTCTCTTACCTTGCTGATCAGCCAGTTTTTGTAAATCAACAGTTCAAAGAGAGGCCATGGAACTACTGAGAAACAGAACTGGAAAGGAAAGATGTGCCAGTATCACTGGCCTTAAGCAGCATAAAAGATAAGCTGAAATATGGTATCAGCTTAAAATAGTGCAGCAACATTCTTTATGACATTTTGACAGCATTGGAGGGATGTTTCGTCACATCCTGAATTTGGTTGTAATTATTCAATAAGCAGGCTCAACCAGTACCCTCATGCCCTTCTTGGATCTAGCCCATTTCAAGTCTAACCAAATGGTTTGGGCATGAACTTCCTCACTGTGCCAATATAACTACTCAAAGTCCAAATTAAAAATACTAGTCCAAGTGTTTTCTCTCGTGTGGAGTCAGCATTTTGATGTGTTAAAAATGTTGCATGATAATCTCTCTTCAGCACCGTGTTTGTTGTGCTGTGTGCTTTGGTCTCTAAAAGCGTGATACTTCATGCCCAGTGAGAGAAGAGGAAGTAGTGGTAGCAACATGAGGCCAGCATCATCATTCTGCACTTACATCTCAAGCTACTTCTTTTATAAACTTAAGCAAAGAAATTATTTCAAAAATAGTTCTCATTAGAATGAAATGGGTATTGTTATTTATCATAGATCCAGCACATTAATGTATCAAAAGGTCGATGCTGAGAATGGATCCTCCTTCATGTGGTAGATTTAGACTCCTCTCATGGAAGATGTGATACTCTGTGATGAAAGGAGAATATGGGGGAATCTCACAGAGATCGTTCATTTGTGTCTATCATAAGGAAAGGGCAGACAAGATCACACTTTGAGAACCTGAGTTTATACTTAAAGGCATTGCTGCAAAGCAAAGAGAATTGTCCAGTTCAGATATTATTGTCCAAATGAAATTTTACATTCAAAGTGAATTTCTCATCTGTTTCTGTCTCCAGTTGATTTTTAAATAATCAGCTGCTGTCTTATCTTACAGAATGTACTAATGTACATTCCTCTATCCCTGGTTAGTGAGCTCTTGTTCTATAATGGATATGTGTATGTTTGTGTTTCCCAGTTGTGTTCTAGACTCGTTTTGTTCATTCTAGTCTCCCTGGGTTGTCATAACAAAATATGATGGAGAAGCTTCAACTACAGTATCCTCATAGTTCTAAAGTCTGGACTACAATATTAGGTTAATAAACTGTTCTCACTGGGAGGGTTCTGCTCCTAGTATATACATGGCTTCTTTCTTGCTTAGTCTTCACAAGGACTGTCCTTGGAGCATTAGAAGGAACACAGAGAGAAAGAGTTAAGATCTTGGTGTCTCTTCCTGTAAGGACACTAATCTTGGTGGATGTAAACCACATCTTTATCTTTATTTCAGTCATTTAACTTTAATTCAGCCATACAGGGAGTGAAAGCTTCAGTGTATAAAAGAAATCTGTAACTATCGTCTTGTAACACCTTTAAAATTAAATCTTTGTTTTTAACACACAGGTCTACATTATTTTTATGTGCTGAGATTGGCCATAAATAGCATGTTTGTCAAAGTTCATAACTACTTTAAAATGTTAAAACCTTGATTTCAAACTACTGCTAAGTACTTTTGCTTTCTACCTTTAAGTTCTACACTTGTATGATTACAATTTCTCAGACTTGTAGAGAGAAGGATCTGATTGAGAATACCTTACTGAAGGATTAGAATGTCTTACTTGTGGAAGGAGCAGGGGGAAGCTCTTGAAGGACTATCAGGGTCTGAAAATCTTTCATGATCTGTTTATAGTCTATTTCAATGTGTATGTTTTCTCACACTGCAGAAAACCATAAACACAATGGATAGTTGCTGTCTATGTACAGTGAGATGATCATGGTATGGAACTAGTACTCAGACTAAATGAAGCCTCCATGGGAATAGAAAGCAAATAAGATATGGCACTTTATTTTGAATACCTTGAGTATAAAGGCCAATATTGTTTTGCAGTCTATTTCTTAAAACTAGAGTGCTTTTATTAATGATACAATTTAATTCATAGTGAAATTAAATTGTAGGTCTCCTAATTGATAACCAGTAACTCATCAGAGGTAATAAGTGCTCTATAATCATAAATAAAATTAAAGTTTGTATATTGATTGCTAGACCAATTTCATGAGTGTAGTGTTATTCGAACTTCAAATTTAGTTTGACAAATAACTTTGTTCTTACAGTAATAGTAGCATTTAGTCTGAGATATTTCTCAGTGACTGTTCTGCACAGAATGTGTAATACTGAAATCAATTAATTGCTTTCAAATAGAGGCAAAGCTCAGTTATATGTAATTTTAGGAAAGCAATAAAATAAACTTTTTCATATTAATGAAGAATTCTATAAATGATTAAAGCTGAAATGATTAAACCTTGATGTGAGCTTAAAAATTGAGTCTCAATTTTGCATAATAGAGATGAGAATAACATATTTATAAGCTGAAAGACACTTAGGTAGAAAAAGATTTCTTTGAAGAGAGATTCAAATTTTCTAGTTATAAAAAGCAAGCCTGATAAAATCCAAAAGGAATGCAAAAGCTATAAAGTAAAATAGCCATTTAAAATATTTAATGAAGTGTGAACAAAGCTCATGTGTTTTAAGTAACTGTCCCTTTCACTGTTCACTTCTCTGAAGTCTAAGCCATTAGGCTGGGATGTTAAAAATCATAGAAAAACTTAAGTAGCACGAAGGGAAATGGAATGTTTTAGAGGCAGTGTTAGTACATAATAATCACAAATCTGAAAATAAAATTTTTAACATAGACATAAGGTATGTTTTGAATTGATATAGTCACAGGAGAAGAGAGAAATTACATCCTAGTTATTGACCACAAGAACTTTACAAATGTGCATCTCCTTGACAGAGCTGAATGTGTGTAATGTATGTGTAAGTTTATGTGCAAATGTGGGCACACTTGTTGCCACAGTACCTGTGTGGAACTCAGTACACTGTCAGTTTTCAGCCTTTGTCTTCCACCTTGTTAGAGGGTCTCTGTTTTGTTCTTGTTTATTTATTTTGCTACTACATACTGCATGCTAACTCATTATTCCCCTGCCTCCATCTCCCATCTCTCCATATAAGCGCTGGGATTAAAGATATGTGCTACCTTTGGTGCTGGGCTCATGTTGATTCTGGACCAAACTCAGGTTCTCAAACTTGCCCAATAAACATTTTGCCTATGAAGACATCTCCCCAGCCCATCTAGGAAGTTTTAAATTGCTAAAAAAAACTTGAGAAGAAATCAAGATGGATACAATGTATCCAATGGCCTCATCAATCTGTCTTGTAGGGCCTGTAATGTGCTTCCCTCTCCTAGAAAATACAAAGCTTGCTCTTTCTGAATCTTTCCTGGTTTTCACATGTGTGTCTAGTGCACATGTGTGTATGCCTGTCTGGTTTTGTCTGTAGGTGAACACTGTGTATGGAGTGTGTGCATGGGTCTGTATATACATTTGTAGGCAAAAAGCTGATGCCACTAATCATCTCCAATTACCCTTCTGAATGGGTTGTTTAGTCAAATTTAGAGCTTACTGATAGGGCTTACCCTACTAGCCAGCTTTGGGAATCTGTCTACACTTTTCAAGACTTGAATTATAGGTGGGCTGCCATGCACACACAGAATATAAAGAATTTTTTGGGACCTACAGGTCCTCATGTTTGTGAAGCAAGTGTTTAATCACTGAGCATTCTCTCTAGCTGCTGCCTGACCTGGAAACTTCTAACAGTGAAATAGTACAGTCTTCTCTAGGCATTGAAAATGCTATTTGTTTGAATATAGAATACAGCATTGTAGTGATATATTATATATTTAATAAACCAGTCAGGAATATCAGAGAAAAGATCCATCCACAGTCAAGCCAGGAGGGTCATGGTAACTCATGCCTTTAATCCCATAAGTCTAGAGACAGAGATCTTTCTGTGTTTCTGTGAGTTCAAGGCCTAACTACCAAATATTAGTAGCTCCCACCTTTAATATTAACTCTAGAATATGATGCAAATTTGAACCCAGAAGTGAAACAACTGAGTGAGCAGAGAAGGTATGTACGGCAGGTGTAGGAAGACAGAGATTATTCTGTAGAAGGGATGAGGAGCGAGGAGCAAGGCTAAGGAATTGGAAGATAGATTTTACCTTGAGAAGTTGCTAGGTGAGATTTGACTGTGATCTGTTTCCTCTCTCTGATATTCTAGCTTTTCTCCAACATCTGGCTCTGAGGTCTCATTTAATATCAACTAGAATTTGTGCTCACAGAATCTACAACATTGAGAAACTGTTAAGTAAGTTCAAAAATGTCAGGCTCATAGGAAGATATTTTGGTTTATTGTTCCCTTTTTCCAATTAGGTTTTATGCTACAACGTTTCTCAATACTTTATTATTCAAAAGTATTTTTCCATGTTGCATGCATTTTTCGAGATTATTCTGTTTATTAAATGTAGGTATTTGTTGTTGCATTGGGTTTTGAAGGTGCAGCTACTCATTATTGTTCCTCTATTCCTGCCACACCTCAGCCTTATGTTGAGATCCTTTACTTAGAATGTACTTTTCTGGCACCTTCCTATAGGACAGTGGATCTTAAACTTCATAATGCTGTGAATCTTTAATATAGTCCCTCATGTTAAGTGATCCCCAACCATAAAATTAGTTCATTGCTACTTCATAACTATAATTTTGCTATTTTTATGAATTATCTTGTATGTCAGATATTTGAATTATTATCTGATGTGTGATCTAGGTCTCTACCCATAGGTTGAGAACCACTGCTGTAGAGCAGTGCTCCTTCACCTTTCCTCCTGGGCTGTGACTTCCCTTTCTGGCTTATGTTATTGATGTCAAGGCATGTCCAAGTTTCTGGCTTCTCTCCTTCATCACAGTGAGCTTCTAGACTGCAGAGAGTTTTATTTAAATCTCTTCCCAGTTCCCTCATCCTTCACAAGAAACAATGCCTCCTAAGCAGTTATTTCTCAACTCCTTTGTGGAAAGACAAGATAAATAAGGTAAATCTGTGTCTCTCTATTAATTTAAAACTCCATATTTATCACATAACACAGTGGTTTTTGATAATATACATTCTTGTCTGTTCCTTTTTATTCTGGTTTGTACCACATTGTTTTAAGTGTTATTCAAGACAATTTTTATACTGCCATAAGCAAACAGACCCTTATTTATTTACTATTTTAGATGTATTTGAATTTCTACATTTATCTTTTCCAAATGGGAACTTTAGAACATTTTATATCTTATTAAAATAAAATGTCTGTAATTATTGCTAAACTTTGCTAGATTAATGATAAAGTTATTAGTAAACTTCCCCCTTTCAAGATGGAGATTAATATTAAACTCAGTTATGTTTTAGTTTCATTTTCTTCTCTCTCTCTCTCTCTCTCTCTCTATCTATCTATCTATTTATCTATCTATATATATATATATTATTTGGTGATTTTACATCATGCACCCGATCAAACTCAGTTATCAGTTTTCTCAGATTCATACCCATACTTATGATCTCCCCATTTACAAAAGTACCCCTTCATGCTGCTCATTTACTTACTGGAGCATAATTAGACTCCCTGTGGCCAGACTCTTAAAGAAAACAAGCCTTTCTTCACTCACACCCCTGCCAGAGGCCAACAATGCAGAAGTGAGTCACTGTGTCAATGTTTCATTGTCTTAATTGTTTTATTTTTGGACGGTTCATACATGGGTGCAATGTATTTTGATCATTTCTATTCTTCAACAACTTCTTAAAAAACACTGCCAATTCCTAAAACACATTTTCCTCTCATCAGCATGATCTTTAAAATAAATAAATAATAACCATCTGAGTCTAATTAATGTTGCCTATATGACAAGCTACCCATTGGCTCCTTGGCAGTTTATCAGTGGCCACACCCTCCAAAGAAAAACAATTCTTCCATCTTCAAATACACTCACCTCCATTTTTCCTTAAACTTTAATAGGATTACTTTTTATAGCATTTTTCTCATTAGAGTAACTTTTCAATATTTTATTTTTGCACATGTATGCAGGGTGTGTGTGTGTGGTCTTTACCTGTGTGGATACTTGTGCACTTGAATGCAGAACTTACTGACTTGCTAGTCAAACTAGCAGGCATGCCCTAAAGAATATTTTTCTGCCCTGTGAGCTGGAAATACAGTTGGGACATTCTCCAGCTCAGCACTTACATGATGGTGATCCAGATTTCAGTCTTCTTGCTTATATGGAACTTTCCACACTCAGCCTTCTTCCCAACTCATACTTTTTAGGCTTTTATGCACTGTGACTGACCAGCTGATCCATCCCATTTCAGACTGGCATTTCACTTTCATTTGGAAAATTTTCAAGGTAGACAGTCAGACAACAGACATTCAGGTGCCAATGTGAAAATGATTGACTAGTTTTTTTCTATAAGTCATGTAAATAACACTCTGATTGTTAAATTTTCCTTTCAGGATTCTTTAAAATAAATTGACATGAAAGCTCCTCACCTCTCTAATGGTTTTAATTGTCTAAACACAGTTATGCATAGAAATGATCAGAGTGCAGCAGCATTTGTAGGTGAGGAAATACAGCTCTTTGAAAAGGTGTCTCCATTTAATAATATTTTTGAAGACTGTCTTGTGGACCATTATGTGAGTACAAGGAAATGAACTTGGAAAATCAGTAAATACTCTTAACTATTGAGATACTTTTCCAGACCCCATTATATATATATACACTCTGCATCAGGAATCACAACAATTAACTACATTCTCTATGGTTTTATTACTATAACCCAGAATCAAATTTGAAGGGTTTTTTCATGTTAAATAATCTGTACTTTTAACCAACCTTCCCTTCATGCATTCGCTCTTTTCTTTATACTCCAACTCACTATCAAATGAAGGGGCTATTAGTAACACTGCTGTAGTTTGGTTATTGTTCCTGACTTTAAATTCAGACTTGCTCTCTTTGTCTACAAATGCATTTCCAAATGCCATGTTATTATCTTGTTTAGCTTTTATTACCATACTACCCCCTCAGCAATGGCTTTGGCCTCATCCATGATGCTCTCCTTTATGGTGTTTTCTTCTCTTACTAATCATCCCTCCAAAGTGACTTACTCAATACTTTCAACTCCTGTTATGAAACTATACCCCTACACAGACAGAGACAGGTTATACTTTACATCCTATTGATTGTTATTGTCTATGTATTATTCAGTTGTCTTAAATTTAAACTCCTTCTGAAAGACCATGTACTCTGTTCCTAGTTACTATTTCTCAATTGATTTCACTTTGAAGCTGGAAGTATCACAGGTATTTTAAAGGCAAAAATACTGGTCTCCAAACATACTTGAGACCCTTAAGAGTGGTCACACAGAACTTTCCCTCCATTCCATACTCCCAGCCTTTATCCTGTGACACTCCTCTTGTCTTAAACTGCATGGCTACCTGCACACTCATGATATATTTTGGTTTGTTATTCTTTTGCCTTAAAACATGTTGTCCATTTGTAATGTATGAAAAAGCACTTTTAAATATAAAAATGCATTTTAAATATAGTTTTATTCCCCAAATAAGGACCTTTTTATCCCAAGTGTTTTATCCATATTCTATTTGAAAACTACTTCTCTTAGTGTTTATTGTTTATAATGCCTATGTTCCGCCTTTTCACAGTCACACTTCTAAGTTCATTCAACTAGAACCTATTTTTCTTGAGGACAAGGATAATATCTAATGTTATGTTTTATAGACGGGCAATGCTTCCCAAGCAGCAATTCAATAAAGAAAGGCAGAGAAAGGCAATCAGACAAGTAGTGTAGTCTAAATCCTTGACTATATTTTTTGTCTCATATATTTTGTTATAACCCTAGATGACATGGTTGTCTACACAAAGTCTGTGTCAAGTTTCTAGGCAAGAGTAATTTGTATGCTGTGAGATTCTCTGACTGTTGGTAGCCAAGAACAATACTGTTGCATACTGGGTAATGGAAGGATCTTACCCCACTGAAAATTTCCATTAAATAAGTGAATATTTGAAGACTTGATGAGTTTGAGGACACAGAAGCTTTAAAAAGAGATCAAGATGTCCACTGTATTACCTTGAATTGCTGTGCTTTAAGCTACACAATAACTTGTAGAAATCATTAAAAAGTGAGTGAAAATAGAAAACACCACAGGGACAAGTTGTTTAAAGTTTTTCTGCAATCCATGTCCTCTCCCAGCAGAAGTTCATCTTACAGCTTTTTATGCCCACTGTTGTGAGCAGGTTAGAAATACAAAGAGAAAAAAAAGGCAAGACATGTGGAGTGTCAAAAGTTTTTTAAAAATATCTCTTGAAACATAAAGTTAACTAAGACTTCCACAGGAAGGAATAATCGTATTGCAAAAGGATTTCAAGTGCCTAGAGTATCAAGTGTGATCCAGCACCCCTGGCACCCTTATTGTAGACTTGGTAACAATGTCCTTGAATTCTGTGAAATGTTTTGGTGCGGTTTGAAAATAGTATCTGAAAGATAAAATGTTTAAAAATACCTCAGGATGACTAGTGAGAACAAAAGAGCAAAGGCCCACAGAGGTGGGGGTTGCACAGGAGTTGCCTCAGCACACAGACTCTCAGGCAGGGAAGCATTGGTGGGAGCCTGAGGGTTGAGCAATGGTAGTGTCAGATTCCCCTGAACAAAGGCAGTGAAAGCAGATGTATTGAGACATAAGACTAGTGAGTGCTGTGGCTCCCACAGGGCTTGAGGAACAGGTAGCTCCGGTCAGATTCAGGTGGAACATAACAAAAATAGGATTGAGTAGGATAGGATTGCTTGGCAGATCAATAGTTGAAAGAGCCCTGGGTAAAATAGAGTTTTCCTGGAGGGCTGTTCAGTCTTTTATCCAAGGAAAGAAAGGGACTAACTCCAAATCAGAAACCCCACAAAGGAATAAAGATCCAATGATGTGATTGTCCCTACACACAGAGAGCCTATGCTGCTGTCTCCTCCCTCCTGCCTCTGCTCCCTGCACCAGGAAGGCTGTGGGTGTGCTTTCTAGAACCTAAGGAAACATCACAGTATTACTTATTTTTCCTCTATGACGGTATGGAAGAAGTAAAGGAATGTTCTCATCCACACCTTGAGGGGATTTGGGCCTCGCCAAGAGTCTCTCCTTGCTTTATTTAGTTCTCTGTGGTGTTTCAGCAGCACTTAACATCATCACTGATACGTTTTATTCTCTGAAACATTTTGTAACATGAATGCCTGCCTAGTTACATAGGTGGAGAATGAATAAATAAATATCACAATTCGCTTATATTCCCATGACTGCTAATTTTGACCTTCTGAAATTATTAAATATACAAATACAATTTTTGTATATTGTTTGTATATGCATGTTTGTATAAATATATACATATGTATATATATGTATTGTGTGTGCATGTACATGTGTTAAGAACTCAATTTTTACCTAAATCACCACTGATATATAACTATATACCAATGTCTGTCTCCAACAAATGTTTTCAAATGTTAATTAAACATATTTATCTATTGTCTAATTAACTATCCATGATGGTTGTTTTCTTCAAGCAGATTTTAATGTAGTGTTTCAGATAAGGCCACATATTATCTTTCTTATTTCTACCTATTAGGATCTAGTACAGAGCTGATAAAAATAATAGATTTCAAAACTTGTGGGAGACACATTATTTTTTCAAGATAGAAGTATATCATTTACCATTTGAGAAGATCTTAATTACCATTTGTTGGCATTGAACTTGTATCACCATATAACTTGTCTTTACTATGTGATCACCAGGAACCTGGTGTTTGTTTTTTGGATAATGATGACTCTTTTGGACATGTAATATATTTGCTTTTTATCTAAGAAACACTGAGTGCCTACTCAGCTTACTGCTAGAGTGAGTAAGAACTTAAATTGAAAGGTTCTGCTTACAAGGATCATGTAGATTAGTTAGAAAAAAAATAGTGAGGAAAACGATAAATGAGATATATAAAGAAGGTCAGTGCAGGATAATTAAGAATTTAAGACAATAAGTGGAGTAATTTTCTTTGGCAGTTCATGTGGCTGTAACAAAATATCGTAGGCTAGATGACAAGTGCCCGCCAGCCAACCAACTAGCCAACCAAACAACCAAACAACCACCAACAGCAGCAGCAACTAAAACAAAACAAACAAACAAACAAGCAGAAAATTATTGCTCACAGAAGAAATTTGACATCAAGGCAACAGTGTGGCTGTGTTCTGGTAAAAGCTCTACTTTCTGGATGTTATACATGACTGACTCGTTGCTGCCTTCTCTCATAGTGAAAAGCAAATAGAGGCCCATATCACCTCTTCTTTAAGGGCAGTGATGTCATTATCAAGTGCCTTCTTATGTCTTATTTATATCTCCAAACCTCCACCTCCCCGTTCCATCTTTGTATACAGTATCATTTCACTATATCTATTTAAGAATGTGAGGGGAACAAACACCTATTTCATCACTCCTGATTTATCTTTGTGAAGACAATACTAATGTTTAAATCTGAAGCAATAATAACTAATGCAAAATGACAGAAGTATAGCCATGTAGAAAATGGAGTAACTCGATGTACATTCTGAGATATGGAGAGAACTTGATTCTTGTAGAAACTGA
Source organism: Sigmodon hispidus (assembly GCA_004025045.1). NCBI lineage: Eukaryota > Metazoa > Chordata > Mammalia > Rodentia > Cricetidae > Sigmodon > Sigmodon hispidus. Next base: position 158,325 of record PVIH01000923.1, read on the forward strand.
GAGGAAGCACCTGTTTGTACACATCTGTCAAGAGAAATAGTGATGCAGAGGGAAACTGGAGAGCCATGTATACTATAGTAACAAAATACTTGGCATTGATAGTAATCTACATTATGGATAGCCATGCATACTCCAGTAACAAAGCACTTGACATTGATAGTATTCTACATTGTGGAGAGCCATGTATACTATAGTTACAAAGCACTTGGCATTGATAGTAATCTACATTGTGGAGAGCCATGTATACTCCAGTAACAAAGCACTTGACATTGATAGTATTCTACATTGTGGAGAGCCATGTATACTATAGTTACAAAGCACTTGACATTGATAGTAATCTACATTGTGGAGAGCCATGTATACTCCAGTAACAAAGCATTTGACATTGATAGTAATCTACATTGTGGAGAACCATGTATACTACAGTAACAAAGCACTTGGCATTGATAGCAATCTGCATTGTGGAGTGCCATGTATACTACAGTAACTAAGTACTTGGCATTGATAGTAATCTACATTGTGGAGAGCCATGTATACTACAATAACAAAGCACTTGACATTGATCGTAATCTACATGGAATTACAGTGAAATTTGAAGCTTTTAAGGAAAAGAGAGAGGGGATGGAGAGAGACTGTGATGCAAACCTTGTTTCTGTTTGTTTAAATTGATTTATTTTACATCTCAGCTGCAGTTTCCCTTCCCTCCTCTCCTCCCAGTTGTCCCCCATCCATTTCCACACACACCCCATTCCACTCCTCCACTTCTTTTTAGGAAAGGGCAGGTCTCCCATGAATATCAACAAAACATTTCAAATCAAGTTGAACTAAAACTAAGAACCTCCCATGTATCAAGGTTGGGCAATGCTCTTTCCAGTACAAAGAGTAGGGTTCCAAATCCAGTAAAAGAGTCAGAGACAGCCCCAGATTTCATTGCTAGGAGTTCTACTAGAGTACCAAGCTACACAACTGTAACATATATGCTGGTGCCTAGGTCAGTCCCATGGTTGTTGATTCAATTTTTTGAGCCCTTATGAGCTCAGTTAGTTGACTCTACGTGTGTGTGTGTGTGTGTGTGTGTGTGTGTGTGTGTGTGTGTGTGTAGTGTCCTTGATCCCTCTGACTCCTATAATCTTTTCTCCACTCACTCATACGTGTACATTAGTCATAAAGTAAAGGATAACCATGATAACATCCACAGACCCAGAGATATTAGGTAACAGATATTAGCTAATAGATATTAGGTGTTCAAGGGGAGATGCCTGGGTCTGCCTGTGAAGGTGAAATAGAAGTGATGTGTTGAGTGGACTGAGAGTGATTGTGGGTGGAATCATGAGCAATAGGTTGTGTGGACAGAGGAAGAGAGTACTAAAAGAGACTACTGGAATAGGGGGAACATTTTGGGATGAGGCAAAAAATGACACACGTGAACTTCCTTGGGAATCTACAAGGGTGACTCTAGCTAAGACTCCTAGCAATGGTGGATACATAGACTGAACTGACCTTCTACTGCAAACCATGTTTGCAAACATAGTTTCTATTATATTTCTGTTATTCTGAAGTTGTCATAGGATATAATGATCATTTAGAAATGTTTGGATGTAGTTTGTGCATGACTAGTATACTCATTGAGCATTGATGGACCCAATGCTTATTTAGTCTCAGGGCATAATTTCCATTTTATATGTGAGCTCTGCTGACTACTATGACTTTATAAGAAGAACAAGATCAAATATATGACACTTAAAAGTCCCTACAATAATAATGACAGATAGAAAACATAGAAGCCTGTATAATAATAGGTTGTCATATGAAAGTATAGACTGAACATTTGGGAATCCAAGAGACAAGAGTATCCATCGAGTGTGTGTGTAATTTATATGCCTAATCCTCATCATTTTTACTTTTGGCCCAATTTCTCCTTTTTTTTCATGTTTGATTTAGTAAAACCCAATCCCTTTTTTTAAATAAAAATTTTGACATATATTGCATATGCTTGAAATTCACCCTGAATAAGTATACAAAGAATACAGTTCAGTGATTCTAGTATATTCATAGAATTCTGTAAACATAACAACTGTAAAATAGCATATTTCCATACCCTTAAATCAAATATAGCTTTTATCAGCAGTGTTTATATAATCTTGCACATAACTATGGATGCATACTTTGCTTTTTCTCTTTAAGAATTTACTGAATCTGAATGTTTCTTATAGACAGGATAATACAGATGTGGTTTTTGTGATTTGTTCATTTCACTTAGCATACTTTTGTGGTTTATCTTCCTGTAGCATATATCTGTGTTTTATTCATTATTTCTAAATGCTATGGCATTTTATGTTTATGGCACTTTTGCAATGTGGTAATAATCAGTTTATCAAAGCTTAAGTTGTTTCCAAGTGAATGTTCCTCATATGGGAATTGTGGATATTTGTGTGAACAAGATTCTCTGCTACATATATAGCTATATAGTAATTCCATAGTTAACATTTTATGCAATTGGGCAACTGATTTGCAAAGCTGCCATAGCATTTTATTAGGCAAATGATGTTTTCAGTTTCTTCATAGTCAGGCTTTTTCTGAACTATTGTACTAGGTAGGCAGTTATGCTTCATTCTGATTTTGATGTGTAACAAATGTGCAAATTCCTAATGAATAAAGGGGCTGAATGCCTTTTGCCTGTTTATTGACCACTGTACATGTTTTATGTACCTTGTTCCACTCTTCTGGTATTTTGTGTTAATTGACTTTTGCATATTGAACCAGCCTTGAATCACTGGACTCAGTTATTGCCCACAAGAGTATGTAATCTTCTTTGTTGGTTTCTAGGTTCAGTTTGTAAGTGACTTGATGTTTTTGGTGCATATATTTATGAGGGATGTTGACCTATAGCTTCCTTAAGAGGCCATGTCTCATCTGCTTTGGATGTTAAGGTAGTATAGTTTCTCTTTTTTTCCACATCATTGGTTGGCAGGCTCATCTCATCTTTCCTTTCTTTGTTTTGCTCTTGATTCATTTTATGCCTTTTTAAAACAAGTAGATTATGGACTTTTGATTTTTATATATGCTTTGTTTCTGGGAGAAATGTTTTTGCTGTCTTCTGTGAAACTTGGGAGGAAAGGATGGGATCAGGGCAAGTGAAAAATTACATAAAGCACTGGTTGTGACCCCTGTTGTTTGTGTCCCCTTTGAAAAGGGGGGTGGGTAGAATGACTCTTCACAGAGGTCACCAAAGACCATCTGAAAGCACAGATATTATATTACAGTTCATAACAGTATCAAAATTACAGGTATGAAGTAGCAACAAAAATACTTTTATGGTTGGGGTCACCACAAAATGAAGAACTGTATTAAAGGATTGCAGCACTAGGAAGGTTGAGAACTACTGCCATAAGGCGTAGTTTTCAAACCAGGATCAATTCTTTTTCTTTAATAGTTATTAATTGAGATGCTGCAAACTTACAGTTTCCTCAGTACTATCATGAGAATTTTCCACTCTACCCAGTGTTCTCACAGCTTTATAGACATTCATAATTTTACTTTCTACTTCTGGAAAAGCTTCTTCTCTATTGTATTATTTTAACTATATTTGAGAAGAGAATGATCCATAAAAATTTTAAAGAGACATTAGTTGTATGTTTCCATGAGCACAAAATAAATACAGATACTATGCAGAATAATGTAAGTATTATTCTCATACTTATTGTGGGAAAGCATAATATTGACAGAAGTTTGGTGAGTATGTGCCAGTAACATCCATCCCTGACGTTGTTTTAAAATGAGAGTCCTCATTAATTTTTCTGTAGTGAGAAAATTTTATTGTCCTCATAGACTCATTGAAATACTTTATTAATATCTTATTTTATTAACTAGAGTCCATCATTAAAGGATTACTTTTAGAAAAGAGCATATGTTATAACACATACCATGGCAGAGATTTGGAGGTCTGTTAGGATATAGACAGAGAATATGTATTGACCCTGAATGATACAACAGCAGCCACCTGTCTTTGCTAACATTTATTCTGCATGTGTAACTGCTATGTGCCAGTATTTAATTAATTATTACCAGTTTCACTCTAATGTGGACACACTAAAGCTGAGATACATCTTGGTTTCTCCTAGAAGTGGAAGGTAATTTCCTATTGCTGAAGACACTATTCATTTCAGACACACGGCCCAGAGGCTGGAACCTGAATGCATCTTCCCTGAGACTAAATTTCATAGGACCACAAATTGCCATTCAAGCTTTCCAAGTGGGGAACCAACATGTGTATTACTTAGCTATGACGTGACCAGCATGGCAGGATAACCCTAAAGGTGCAATAGTGCAAGGCAGTAACTAACTTTTTCTAATTGAACATAAATATTTCTCAATAAATGGGAAATTATGTCTAGTACTGAAAATCTAGATAACTACCAATGCTAGTGAAGTCAAGAATTTTAGAGGATAATCTACAATCATCACTTTGCTAAACCAGTACAATTACTAATTACACTCCAAATATTTGTTCTCAGACTTCATCAAGGAAACTTCTCTTTGCAACAGATAAAATTATTACAGAATAACTACAAGAATCAAAAAGCTGAATTGTAGAGTCCTGTCCAAGTGGAAACATGTACAAAACAATTTCTGTACCTAACTATGGCTTTATAAAGAGGAGATAAAAAGAATGTTTTTATCAGAAGATAGGGATGTTTGCTGTGAGAATGTGTCTCCTATTAATGTCAGAATCTAAACTCAAAAAGTCTTGTTAATATGATTGAATAACCTTAAGTTGAATAGGAACACAACAGTAGATATGCCAGAGTAGATGTGGAAAAGCCCATGATGCCTCAGCCCTCCACAAAGTAACACAGGCAACTAAAGAATGCGTGAGAAGCAGGAAATAGTCCTTTGCATAGAAGAACATAAAAAGTCTGTTATCTAATATCAAATGGTCATTCCTAAAAGCATACATACAAGAAACATTGTAATGAGCAGTTTATTTTTAGGAACATATATTAATTTATATTCATATATTATATATAATATAATATTTTTAAAAACATGAACTTGAATGAGACAAAGTGCAAGTATATGAGTAGGTTTGGGAGGAAGAAAGGAAAAGGAGAACTATTAAAATCTCAAAACCAAACTATTTTATCTATTTATATGTTAAACTAGTAATCAGAAACTGTTCTTTATTCTTAGGGTCTCTTTCATTGTTTTGCATTCTATTAAAAGAGATGCATAGTAAAATACAATGTTTATAATATTTTTTAAAAAGTATTAAAGGAACCTTACAAAGAAAAGAGGGCCAAGATTTGCCATAGTGAGATGTTGCAATTCTTAAGAAATGACATTTCAATAAAAGCAAGACAGACTGTAAGTCTGGTCCACTCTAGGCACAGGGACAAGCAAGGATAACATCTACTAAATGGAGTTGTGCCAGAATATACAAAACAAAAACAAAAACAAAAAACAGGGAGGCCCAAATGCCCACAACAAAGGTCAAAGGACAAAGAGATCCAAAATGGCAGATCTTTAACAGTCCAGGCAAGGCTTTTTAATTTTGCTCTGTGTTAATGGGTTAATTGAGGAACTTTGCAGAGTTTGGCCAAGAAACAAGAAGATCTGCAGTACATTTCTTTCCCAGGTTGCTCTACTTGCTGTGATAAACCTGGCCTATAGTTACACAAAGGTTACAAACAGAAATAACTCTTGCAGCCACAGTCATAATTTAGGTGAAAGAAAGGATAATAGCAATGTAGGTAATAAATGATAGATTTATTGAAGATATAGTTTAGATAAAGAACTGAAGGATGTTATGACTTCTAAAATATGATGTGTAAGATATGAGTCAAGCATGATTGGTTTTGGTTTGAACACATAAAAATGGAGTTTTCCTTTGGTTGGTTGGTGTGTGTGTGTGTGTGTGTGTGTGTGTGTGTGTTATAAGAAGGAAAAAGAAGAAACTGAATTTTAGGCAGAGTAAATCTGAAGTGCCTATTACCATAATGAAGATAGAAAAGGTTTAAAGGTTCCTTATGTACATAAGTCAAAGCTTAAAGAAATGTTTTAGGTAAAAATATATTTTTGAGAGTTATCAGTAAAAAGATTGAGATTAGGTATTTACACTGGATAAGAAAGCAAAGGATGAGGAAGGGCAGGGGTAGAAAACAAAAGGTCCCAAGGTCCCAGCATTGAGTCATGGGCATTTCTCCATGTAAGGCTAGAGTAATGACAAGAATCCAAGAGGGACCAAGTGAAGAAGGTCTTGATGAAGAGAGTGAGGAGGTTGAAAATAAAAATTGGCCATGGGAATGGCAAGACAGCAGCTGCCTCAAGAATGAAGAACTAAATATTTCAGTGAATTTCGAGCTATACCTTAGACAGTTCTACCAACTACGTAAGTAGAAAGTACATTGAAGCAGAATTATTAATCACACAGTAGGTGAAGGAAAGCCTCAATGGGCATCATGGGAGTCATGAGCCATGAGGGTCTCCTGTAGAGGTCTAATGTAAGAGGCAAAACAACTATGGCTCATGTATAATTTTATAATGAAAAGTCTCTTTGATTCTTTAATTCATGTCAGAGATTTGAGGGCTCTAAATTGATCACTTATAACATATTGTTATGAATTTTAAGTGGAATTGGATTTATATGTGTTTGAGTAGGCACGTTTGCTCTCAGAATGTTGGCCTTTACTTTTGAAGTTTAGTTGAGCGTTAAACTATTACTCTATCTAAGATTTCTTTAGAGAGTATAGTCAGCAAAAAATAAATCTGGAAAGCAAATAAGGTCATAAATCTTTGCTATTGTGATGCTGCAATATAAATCAAATGAGAAAATTAAGAGAGAAAAATATGTACACCATTATTTTGTCAGATGAACAGGCCATAGCATGTGATATTATATAGTATGCCACTATTATTTGAGAGAATCTGCCGTAAAAATAATACAAAGAAGGTACTAACCAAAATATTAACATAAAATTTTATTTATTTATTTTACATCACTACTGCAGTTTTCTGTCCCTCCTTACCTCCCATTCCATCCTCCCACCTCCCTCTGCATTCCCCCAACCCACTCCTCTCCCTCCATTTCTGTTCCGAAAGGGGCAGGCCTCCCATGGATATATATTGATGTTGTTATTAATTACAATCAATACAGACCTAATATTCTGGCTTATTGTTTTTCTATGATAATCTAACATCAGAAACTTTTTCTGTCTTCTTTGGCTTCTATTTAGGAGAATATGAGCTCTGGTTGTGAATAGTTTGAAGCCTAGTTTTTGTTTGTTTGTTTGTTTGTTTTTATTTTTCTTTGTTTGCTTGCATGCTTTTTCCTCACAGATAGATATGCAGATTTGGGCACATTAGCTACCATTTGTTTTGATTTTTTTAATCTGTAAGAAATAGTCTTCTGGATTCATTGATTTTTATCACAGGTACTTTGACAACCTTGGTGACTTTGAAAACCATTGGAAGAAATTCTTTGATTATAGACTTAGAAGGTGGAAATTCATAGATAAAATTCTCATCCATGTGACCTCTCAGAACTTAAAGATACCAATAATTATGTTATTTAGAGAAATCCACTCAAAATTAGTTGTCATTATTATATTCGAGTTTTTATTCATGAAGAATGACCAATTAGTATTAATAATTACTACTGTTTTATAAAGAAAACAGTCTATGAAATAAGTCATAGCCTCAAAAGACCAGTTATTCTTCTACGGCACTGGAAACATGAAAATATCTGCCTTATAACATTCTTTTAAAGGGGTGTATATAATAATCCAAAAGCTCTTTTTAAAAATCCAGGAAAGTAGATTTTTACCATTTAACAATCTCCTGAATAGTGTTTTTGGACAAAACAAATTTTCAGTTCAGGTGCCTGGGCTCTGAGCTCAAACCAATGGCCCTTTAGCTCCTCCGTGTGCTGGCTTCCTGTTGCTCTATTGCTGTGCTGCCTTTTTTCAGTGAAGTCCTTTCTCCTTCAGGGACCTTTCTACCTCTCTGCTTTTCCTCCTCTCCCTGGTCTCGACTGCTTCCTCACTTTTATGTTGTTGAAATCCACAGGAAGAATGGAGTCTTCACTCTCTGAATTTATCAGGAAACGGTAGCATAAGACAGTGGGCTGCCATCTTGCTCAAGATCTAGTTTTTTGTCCCAAGAGAGCTTTGTTAAAGCCATTTGGCTAGACTAAAAAGGAATGGAGGAAGATGCCTAGAAATGATTCTGACTAGATTTACTAGTCAAAGAATGTAAAGCGTCCAGCATGATTGTCATCTTAACAGCTCATGAAGCACTAAAAGCAAAGGGAAGTCTTCTCTGTGAAGGAGACCCTAGCAGTGGCCTATCATAAAGCCAGCTGGCTTCAGATCTTATCCATAGTAATATATGTGAAAGAGGGTAGGTGAGTAAATGGATAGAGGTATCCTTTTGCCCTTCATCTTTCTGACAGAAACCTCCCTAATGGATTGTTGCCGTGAGTATGGCTGGCTTTTAGGATAGCAATTCCAAACACTGAATAGAGTTTTATAGAGACTGAGTCCCCATGAGGATCTTGCTCTTTTGTATATGAAAATGGCGACTCTACTAAAATTCTGGAGGTATTCTGGTGAGCACCCTTTAGAAGGGCCTAATATACTCCCTGGGATCCTCTTGCCTTTAGGGGAGTAATAGGAGTGTTTTCCTTTCTCACCAGGGAACCTTGTCTGGTTCTTTTCTACAAGGCCTTTGAGGATAACTAACTAACAAGAACTGGGTCAGTGAAGTTCCTCCAGAAGTGATATCAAAATGAGAGATGAGAGGCTTTTATTAGGGTTAATGTGCCCTGTGAGAGAAAAATGTCAGAAAATGGCCAGAATCATCCTTAGCTACACCTCAGGCCCATAGAAGAAGGAAGAAAAAAAAAAGTCTGTAATTACAGTGTAGGCTAAAGAAGGTTTGTCTAGGTTGCTGGAGATCTACAGATAGAGTGTTGGTGGACAGTGAGCTAAAGCTCTTCCTAACAGGAGTCCCTCTCCTGTTCTGGCATTGACTGGAAGCAGCCTGTGGGAAACTAGGTTTCAATACAGCAGTGGTGGACACTTCAGAACCTTCAGCATAAGATTCTTGATCCGTGTACACTTCCTGCTCCAGCACTTGACTTGAAAAGTAACAAAACTGTGTTAATAACAAGTCTGTGCTCTTTGCCTCTGCTACTGTATTGATTTAACCCCAGCTCTTCGACTTAGGTGCTGCAGAATTCTGGGTTGCTAGCCTTCTTATCTGCCCTGACTTTTTCAACTGAGAAGTGAAGATGTTGCCACTGTGTCTGTAGGCATGTGTGATAAAGGTAATAGTCAAATTAAATGAGATAGATTCATGGAATATTCTAGAATAGTTATCCTGGCACAAAGTAAACCTTGGGTAAATAACAGATAACATCTATTGCTAATCTCATCCTCAATAGGAGTGACAGCAGCATTTCCACACAATATCTTTTTTCCACAAACTTTCCCTAACAGTATGCTGTTAGAATCGTAACCACTTTTTCACTTAACATTTGCTAAGCATAAAGTTTGTGAAATACTGTGTTTCTCTCCAATATCAAGCTATTCCATATTTACTTTCTAATTAAAATTGGAGTGAGAATGTTAGAATTGATTAATTCCTTAATTTGACTACCCTTGTCCAAACATGTCCAAAGACACATAAAGGTTAATGTTCTTGCCCCCATATTACAGCAAAAAGACCGGGCTTGATTTCAACTGGAATTATCTTTTAATTCTCCATTCAAGAAGGATTTAAGCATGAGACTATTTTTAAAATAATTTTAATAAATGGAAATAGTCAGATGTGTAGACTTAAAGAAATAATTTCATATCAATCTACTAGGAAATTTGAGGTTATTGTAGAGGCTTTTGATGTTTAAGTTAGTTGATTTTTATGAACAAAACTGGCAGTAATAGATTTAGTACGCTATGGAATCTTTCAAGTATTTATCAACTCTGTTCTATTTCCCACATATCCAGAGGACACACAGATAAATGTGACATACTCTCCTTCTTTGAGATCCTAATATAGACAAGCAGATTTGCACAATAGCACATACAAAGTGGTATGTGAGCCTTCAGGCTGGGATGTCTAGTATACAAACAGTGTGGATAACATCATCTGGGATTAGATTAAACTGGGAGAAATAATAGCAACTGCAAATAAGAAATCCACCTTTCCTTTTCCCTTAGGCCCAATAAGAACATAATAATTCACCCTGGAGGGTTCTGGGGGCTCATTTTTTATAGAGGCTTTTTCCTCCCTGTTTGTGTTCTGTGTGTACCTCTCACTCCCAACATCACTTCTGGTTCAGGGTGGCTTATTGTGTTCAGTTGTATGTGCAATAGGACAGCAGAGCTGAGGAGGGAAGGACACGTGCTCTCACATGGAATAGTAACTCCCAGAAGTTGTGCATGGTACGTCTCATGGATTCCATTGACCCAGAAGTGACCACAGGGCCATAGATACATGCAAGAAGAACATGAGCTTATTGGAAGGAATAATATGCCTAGGGTAAGTGAAAGACTAGTTCAAGACAAAAGGAAAATGATAGTTATTGAGGCCAACTGGAAACTCTGCTATAAACCAAACCCAGTTAGAAGTGGAAGTAGGGTAAGGGGGCAGTCCATGTAATTAGAATATTCCTGTGTTATATTTTAACTTTTAAGGTAGATTGACTTTCAACAATATTTATAAAAAATTATAACATAGTTAAAAGCCAGATATAACAAATGTGTTGCCATAGAAGCAAAATTCTTGTGTTGTTTTAAGTAAAAGTGACAGGGTAAAGACCCTTCTGTAGGAGGAGCATAGTAATTCTCTCCACAGAAATAAATCCTCCACTCACCCTCCTCAAACTTGGGTCTTATTGTTATTAGTTTGTCAAGGCATCAGGCTTAAATGCTTACATGAACTTGGGAAAGGTTTCTAAGGAAAATCCAGATGATCTGTCTCCCTAGCACCATCACATACCTGTACTTTTCAGTGCTTATTTTGGAAACATAAATGAAAAATACTCATAGTATTTTTGGAGCCTGTTAACTTCAGGCAAAATACCAAATAATGAATTTATCCAACATGAATCAATTGGGTAACTAATATCAAAGTGTTTATATAGAAATTTTTTGGGGCTATTTTAAAACACATTTCACTTATAGTTGTTGAAATTGAGGTATTTAGAGGTGAATTTTTCCCATTTAAAATACTGGAAAATGGTGTTAGAGAGATGGATCAGTTTTAAGAGCACTTTCTGCTATTGCAGAGGACTGAGCTTCACTTTCTTTCCTTCCTTCCTTCCTTCTTTCTTTCTTCCTTTCTTTCTGTCTTTCTTTCTTTCTTTATATATATACATATATGTATATATATATATTATTTGGTGTTATTTCATCATGCATTCTATCAAACTCAGTTATCAGACATCTCAGATTCATACCCACACTTATGATCTCTCCATTTACAAAACCACCCATTCATGTTGCTCATTTACTTACTGGAACATAATTAAACTCCCTATGGCCAGACCCTTAAAGAAAACAAGTCTTTCTTTACCCACACCCCTGCCAGAGACCATCAATGTAGAAAAGAGTCACTGTGTCATTTAGCTATGTTCTAGTCTTGAGTTCTTCTGTACAATGGCATCTCTATTTTATTTTTTAAAGTTCACTAATACATCCCCTGCTTCTTTTCCTGGGATTGTGATACTTTGCTGAGGAAGATATTCTCCATATCCATCCATTTTCCTGCAAATTTTAAGATATCATTTTTTTTTTCTTACTGCTGAGTGGTACTCCATTGTGTAGATGTACCACAGCTTGTTAATCCATTCCTCAGCTGAGGGGCATCTAGGTTGTTTCCAGGTTCTTGCTATTATGATTAATGCTGCTATGAACATAGTTGAGCTAATGCCTTTGGAGTATGACTGTGAATCTTTAGGGTATACACTCAGAAGTGGTATTGCTGGATCCTTGGGGAGACTGATTTCCAGTTTTCTGAGAAACTGTCATACTGCATTCCAAAGGGGCAGAACAAGTTTATACTCCCACCAACGATAGAGGAGTGTTCCCCTTGCTCTGCATCCTCTCAAGCATAGGCTGTCATCTGTGTTTTTAATCTTAGACATTCTGACAGGTGTCAGATGGTATCTCAAAGTTGTTTTGATTTGCATTTCTCTGAAAGCTAAAGATGTTGAGCATTTTTTCAAGTGCATTTCAGCCATTTGTAATTCTTTTGCTGAGAATTCCCTTTTAATTTCTGAACTCCATTTTTAATTGGGTTTTTAAGGGTTTGGGGCACTAGTTTCTTAAGTTCTCTATATATTTTGGAGATGAATCCTCTGTCACTTTAGAGTTGGTAAAAATCTTTTCCCATTCTGCAGGCTGTTGTTTTGTCTTATTTACTGTGTCCTTGGCCTTACAGAAGCTGCTCAGTTTCAGGAGGTCCCACTTATTGATTGTTGTTCTTAGTGTCTGTGCTACTGGTGTTATATTTTAAAAGTGGTCACCTGTGCCAATGTGTTGGAGGGTATTTCCCACTTTCTTTTCTATCAAGTTAAGTGTAGCTGGGTTTATATTGAGATCTTCGATCCACTTGGATTTGAGTTTTGTGCAGGGTGATAGGCTTGGATCTATTTGCATTTTTCTACACACTTCCATCCAGCTATGCCAACACCATTTGTTGAAGATACTATCTTTTTTCCATTGAATATTTTGGGCCTCTTTGACAAAGATCAGGTGTTCATAGGTTTTTGGGTTAATGTTGGGATCTTCAATTCGATTCCATTGATCCACAAGTCTGTTTTTATGCCAATACCAAGCTGTTTTTATTACTGTAGCTCTATAGTATAATTTAATTTCAGGCATCGAGATGCCTCCTAAGGCTCTTTTGTTGAGCAAAATTGTTTTGACAATCCTGGCTTTCCTTTTATTCCAAATAAAATTGAGTATTGTTCTTTCAAGGTCTGTAAAAATTTGTGTTGGGATTTTAATGGAAATTGCATTGAATCTGTAGATTGCTTTGGTAAGATTGCCATTTTCACTGTGTTGATCCTACCTATCCAGGAACATGGGAGTTCTTTCCATTTTGTGATATCCTCTTCAATTTCTTTCTTCAGTGATTTAAAATTTTTGTCAAACAGATCTGTTACTTCTTTCGTTATAGTTACACCAAGGTATTTAATGCTATTTGCAGCTATTATAAAGGGTGATGTTTCCCTTATTTCTTTTTCATCCCTTTTATCTTTAGTGTATAGGAGGGCTACTGATTTCTTTGAGTTAATCTTGTATCCTGCTACATTGCTGAAGGTGTTTATCAGCTATACAAGTTCCCTGGTAGAATTTTGTAGGTCACTTATGAATACAATCATATCATCTGCAAAAAGAGATAGTTTCACTTCTTTTCCAATTTGTATCCCTCACCTGGTGGCTCTCAACCATATCTAACTCCACTTCCAGGAGGTCTCATGCCCTTTTCTGGCCTCTGCAGGCATTGGCCTTGCAAATGGTGTTCAGGTAGGCAGACTGTCATATTGAAAGGTGATTTGTTTTGTTTGTTTTGTTTTTAGTTTCTAATGTTTCAAGAACACAGATACATGTAAAGGTGCCCATTGCACTTTACCACTCAGTGATTATGTCTGCCTGTTTTCTGATACTTCTGTTGTTCATCTATAGGAAGAACGGAGAACCACAGGCTGATTTCATATAGCATAGTTCAGGTTCTAGTCATTTTGAATAACTTTGCTTTCAACAAAACATGTCAATAAGGAGACAGAAAAAGATAGCTTAATGTTACTCAGGCAGCTTTCCAAGTAGTCAGAAAACATAGGGGAGATTTGGAAAGAACAATAAATGTGTTGTTAAATGTCAGGGCAGTTAGCAGACACAAAGATTACATAAAATTCATGATACACACCACAGTTGTGCTTATGTGTTGGAAGTATATAGGATAAAGAAAAACATTCTAATAGTCTTATGTTATTCAAACAAGGGAACAAAGATAAAATCTTGAAATCTGTTTTATCTTATATTCGTCAGACTTCTGTTCTCTCTCTCTCTCTCTCTCTTTTTGTTAGTGTGTGTGCGAGAGAGAGAGAGAGAGAGAGAGAGAGAGAGAGAGAGAGAGAGTCTGTGTATGTGTGTGTCTCTCTCTCACGCACACACACACACACACAAACAGACACACACACACACTAATACAAACATACATACATACAGAAACTGCTCACAGAACTGAATTTTTTGCTAGAATACATGCTTTCTTCTAAATGAGGATCTGTGCATGGCACTACTTGGGTGTTCTTGACACATGGCAGCTACCCTCTACCAGTATGGGGAAGGTATGCATGAAACTAGAAGGAATGAAATATGTTTGTCCTAAACTAAAGTCACACAATTGTACTTTTTTATTTATGTTAGATATAAAAGCCAATCATAACTCATGAAATAAGGGAACTGCATAGCAGTGTTACGGTTCATTTGTGGGAATGTGGGAGACTGTCCACCACATATATCAAGAGGAATAACAATATTTCCCAGTTATTCAGCTTTGTGCTTTGAAGTGGTATTTTATTTCTGAAAGAGTACACATTTTGAAATCTGACAGCTGTGATTTCTATATCAGATTTATCATATAATAGCCAAGTGAGCTGTTATACATTACACTTGAAACCTTTTAGGCTTTTATGACAAAGCCTTGCAATTTTCCCTTATAACATTGATTTATGCTGTGTACAGTATTGCACACCTTTAATATCAGAACCAAAAACACATAGCTGGGCATAGCTCTGTGAATAAGAGGCCATCTTGATATGCATAACAAGTTCCTGGTCAGTTTGGAGACCTTGTCCCAGAAAATTACTATTGATTATGTATGGTGTGTGCATATGTGTGAAGTATGTGTATGTGTGTGTGTCCCAAAAAAAGACAAATGAAATATGAAAGACTCTAAGAAATTTTAATTGAACTTGCTCATATCAAATTGGGTTTTTTCCTGTAAGTATGTTAGAGATGTGGGTACTTACAATTACTGGGAATTCATATTTATGAAGGCAGAAGTTTCTATTTTGCCAGTAACTCCCAAATACTCAGTAGCTGCTTCCCAAATTACCACACTAAGGGAATTATAAATATTCAGTCACTAGCTCAGGCTTATCAGTAACTAGCTCGTATACTTAAATTATCACATAATTCTTATCTGTGTTTAGCTATGTGGCTTGATACCTTTTCTCAATACAGCATGCTCCCTTGCTTCCTCTGTTTCTGGCTGGTGACTCCTGACTCCACCCTTTCTCCCAGCATTCTTAGTTTGGTTTCCCTGCCTATACTTTCTACCTAGCTACTGGAAAATCAGGGTTTTATTAAACCAATACAAGTAACAAATCTTTACAATGTACAGGAGAATGATTTCACAGAATATTTATTTTACTAAACATGTAGATTCTGAAAGCTATTTTGGTGCTGGAAGAAGACTTGAAGTAAAATGGAGTTTTAATACATGTCTGTATATTATGGATCTTCTGTGTGTCTGTAAATGTGTATGTCTGTATAAATACTGTGGATCCAATTATAGACTGGTTTTACTTCTGGTCAAAAATGTGCAGCTGTGACATTGAAGTAGTCAGGCAGGTAAAGCTCTTCTGGTTTTATCTTTTCATAAATAAACAAAAGATTTTGATGAAATATCAAAAATAACATTTCTCAAATGTCAGTGGACAGATCACTTTCTATGTGCTGATAATATCATTTGAGTATTTTGCATACAAGATTCTTATTTAAAACTATTGGCTGTTTGGCCAAATATTGGCCAAATACAAGAAAAAATAATTAAAGCACTTCTATGATTTTTTTTTTGAGTTGGATCAATAGTTCCCTGTGTTGTTTCAATGTTAAGTTAGAAATAAGAGTTATGATTCAGTGCAGCAGTAGAGTCTCAAGTGATGAGATGAGGGACATGGAGGGATACCAAAATGTCTGTCCTAGAAGCCCACATGCTCTACTTCCCAGCATCACATTCATTTCAGGCTTCAGATTTTATTTCAGAGCATACAGTATTGTAAGTTACCATTTTTTGCAGTTTTTCTTCCTTTAGGCAAAGTAGAAAATATGCAGAGTAACATGATCCCATAAAAAAGGAACTGGGGGTGATTCAGACCTTGAACTGGTACATTTTGAAAAATAACAAGATGCATTTAGTGAATGATCCAGACAGTGCATGTTATCTTGAGAACACACATGTGAATAAAATCTTGAGGTACCTAACAAGTGTCAAAAAAGATCTTTCAAGGTTGGGAGATTAGTTAGGGACAGGAGTGTCCTAGATATGTGTTCATGAATGAGTCAGTGTCACCAACGAGTATATTTTAAACTTGACATGAATTAATTTAAACTTCTGTTCAAGGGCAGAATTTGATTTAACAGCAGCCGATGGTGACCAAGATTTTGTGTTTCTAGGAAGTTTCATGCAGTTTTATGGTTTGGTCCCTGAATCACAAGTTGGTATGATTACCATTTGGTAAAAATTATCTTAATTTGATAAAGGAAGATTTTCCATCTATTAGTCACTATATATACAGCTCATGTACTTAACATGTAGTACAGCACAGTTTTACTTTTTGATTTTTATTCTGGCTCTTACAGTGTTAACTGACGTGTAATGGAGTTTAAAAACTGAAGTGCTAAAGTTAATGGAAGATATTTGTCTTATCTTCGTATTTGTAATTGCCACAACATTTTCACAGTTTTATTCATTTACTAATTTTTATGTTATGTTGATGGGTATTTGGCTTTAGTTTCTGTCTGTGCATCAATAGAAGTTGGGGAAAGATTCCTGATCCAAATTCAGGTCATGTAGACAAACAGAAAATTCTCCCAATCACAGGAACATCTCTCTAGCCCCCTCCTTATATGCTATAATTTACTAAGTGGCTGACCATCCCTTATATAATTGCTATATAGTATGAATTTCAAAACATACAGCATTGACTTACACTTGAATAAATTTGTGGTTCAGTTTAGATTGAATCTTTAAATGTATTACTTTTACTTCAGTTTTGTTAATACCTTAAATGACATAAAAGATCCTGTTAAACCCAGAATTCATATGACCTTATTAGGTGCAACTACATCATACAGCTAGATAAATAAAACTTAGGAGACATTATTTCAGGGTCTATCATCTGCTTCTGTTCACATTTCCACCAAAATAGATCATGGATCAAAGAAACGGAATATAGTTCAAACTGGTTTTGTGTTCAACTGCTCCATGATGAGAAAGAGGGCATACAGACTAAAGAACACAGATTCAGCTGAAAATCACTTAATATGGTTTCTTAACCTGATTATGTTATCAACTGTACCTGTCTAATTGTAGTAAAGAGTAAAATAAATACAGTGGAGGGAGGGCTAAATGATTTTTGGATTACTGAGCTTTCTTTTGCCAACCTTCAGGTTACCTGTGATCATTCCCATGTGACCAAAGATTACACAGTTGGTCATAAATAGCAGTGAGAACAGACCACAAGATGACAGCTGGAGGCGACTTTAAAGGAACTACTAAAAGGGGAGCTATCACCTCCACTTTTCTCTCCGGCGGAAGTGTGGAAATTTTAGTTCCAACACTTCCTATATATATATTTAGCAGCATATAAATGATTAAACAATGCTTCCGTCAGGCCTCTACCCTGTTCTTTATTTCAATGTAGTTACCCAACAAAGAATTTTCATTTACAGCCCAGAATAGTGGCTTATGTTTGAGTGCAATTTACCAGCAGTTCCAAAATAGGATGCGTTATTTTTATAACTGGAATTAAAAATATAGAAGATGTTCCTCAATATAGAGAGGTAATTACAGAATTCTGATGCTTTTGGACTGCTATAAAGTAAAATCTGAGGAGGGGGCATAATCGGGCAGAGGAAAGCTGCATATGGGTAAACACAGAAGCATCAGTAAACACAGGCCTGCAGCATGGTGCTTCAACTTTCAGGCTGTGAGGCTCTGCCAGGCAGACATAAAAGCAACTCTCACTGTCATTGGCATGAATTTGAGATGAAATCTGTAAGCCTTAGAATATGTTTCTTTCTTTTTAGTCATTTATCATTCAAATGCTTATTAATGGCTATTTATTACATGGACACCAATGTTCTCTGTTTTTCAAGAAGAGAAATGATAGAAAAAGAATGCCCTAGTCTGAAGCTACACTGACCAGAGGCAGGAAGAAAAAAATAGATAAACATAAAAGAATTTGAATACATAAGCAAATACTTGCTGATAGATCACAAAGTTTTGACTCTAGGAGAAAATTGTAAGGACTGTGTTCAATATAATCTTCCTCTGAAGGTTCATATTTGGAATCAAGGATGCACATACATCAAGAACAAAGACATGGTGATGAATTAGAGGCTATGCTGGAGAGGGAGGGAGATAGGAGAGAGAAGATGGAAACAGTATGATTGGCGTGTAGAGGTCACATATTTAGGGTAAAATTAAGACTAGATATGTTCTTTAGAGCTGTGACTTATGACTTAATCCCAGGAGACTTTAAGTGAAGGAATCAATAGAGATCTTAATAGGCACATGTCAGCATACAAGATATTCCATTTTGACTTGAGACCTCCAGAATCATGTGCCAAAAGGAACTTAGTTTCTTCATAACTAAATCTGTGAAACTATGTTATTAGCAACAGAAATTTGGAGGAAATCAATATGCTTGGTAAGAGGGGAAGGAGCTATGTGTAAAGAATTTATGTACATGCTAAGAAGCAACAAGTTGTCCTAAATTAAAGAGAAAGAATGGATTAATCATATAAGAGCACAGGAAATCCAGCCTAGAATAGACTCATTATCCTTTGGAGTGGCCTGTGAGCTTCATGACTAACTCATGGTCACCATCTGTTGTTTCATTTGTGAATATTCAGATTCATTAAGTGCCTTCTACTGCCCTGAAACTATTAGCAGTACTCACCTCACATCAGTATGTGACTGCAGGGTCGGGCTTCTAGAATTCTAGGCTCTTTCACATTAGCTGGCAATGGTTTCTAGAAAGAGAAAACAGGATACCCTAGAAATATGGATTTATATTTATTCATGAGTTAAGAACACTTCTGTTTGTATAAATAGAAATACTTCACTGCATTTCAATCAGATTTCACCCTAACTCCTTAGGACACACTGTAGTATTTTTTTTACATAGCATGTGCAGAGGAAATTTATTATGGAAAGCAGCAGAGCATAGAGTGACATCCAAGCAAAATACCTTGACTATCAGATTCTGTGATTTATGTCTGATTATTTCCATCCTCTATCTCCTGTGAGCATGAACATTCTCATTCATTTATTTAGAAAGGTCTCAGGGATGCTTATGGGTGCTCCAATCTTTATTCTCAAATTGTCTTTGCCCTATTGTGAAAAGAGATATAGGGAACTCTAACTTATTGGGAAGAGCTGAATGTGAGAGCATTAGGAGGCCTGTGAAAAGTAGTTTCTCAGTCTAAAGGAAGTGCCTGGCCAGCCTGTCGAGATTTGTATAGATGGCATGACAGAAAGCTAAGGATTATTTGTCACAGAAGGATACTGGAAATGAATCCTCAGAGAATCAGTTTGCATTTTTTAGGAAGCGAAAAAGGAAAAGAACTTTCTAAACATGCCTAATCTTGGTATCTAGCTATTACCCTTTTCTGGAATTCTTCTAGTTTCCTTTTCTGTCTCAGAACACCAGCTCTTGTTTTCTTTCTGCCATGACTGCCCAGCTACTTCCTGTTCAGCACGCATCCAGATTGAAGTCCCACAGACAAGCCATACCTTCTGTGCTGACTTCCACAGCAGTGCGGGTGATGCGTGGACACTTTGCTCTCTGTGCACCAGTTCAGCTGAATCCTATGGTTACTCTTCCTGGCCAAGCGAGATCTTCTTGTTGATAACTTGTGTCAGCTGGATTACTATTACTGGTGTCTGTATTTAGGATCTTCCTCTGCCACATGCCTCTTTTCAATAACAGACTCCTACAGTTATCATCTAACTCCCAAGATATAAGATCCTCTCTCTGTCTTTTGTTTTGCATGCAACTTAAAGCCGCTACACAATTAGAAAATACCTCTGTGATTCTTACCTTATAGAAAATGCCTTTTAATCAGATTTTGCTTCACATATCATACTAATAATAGTATCCAGAAATGCAAATTATTCATTTACTCTAAATCTAATAAATATAGAATAAATATAAAGACAAGTAGTAAATGTAAATAAAATACAAAATTATTTGGTATTGGGTAGGCACAAATATCTGAGGGATTAAAAGAAAAAAACAAATAAGTAATACTCTGGCTAGCATTTTTCAGATTCATGGTCAGTCCCTCAGAATTGTTTTCTTTTAGTTTGTTTGTTTTTAGCACATAGCTGATTCAAGTTGTCAGGTAAATATAGGTGCCTAGTAAAATATGAGAGACACAAATGACTAATTTGCAAAACTGACTAATTTATTATGTCTCAAAACATTAATGTACTTTTACCAAAACATTATATATACCTTATATTAAAACTTTAACAGAATATACAAATATGTCATTTTTAGTTCATCTGAAATTTGCATTCAATCACTCATCTTCCATTTTTATTTGTTAAATCTGACAAAACTGCATGTTACTAAAAAAAAATTGTTTCTCCTATGTGATGATGATTCACAATTAAAAGACACGTTTGTAGTATATGAGTTGAGAATCTTTTGAATCAGTGTTTATCAGACCAGAGAACAAATATGACGTTTCTTGTGGCTCTTAGATAAGTCCTTCCCGTGGAATTGCCCAGTACCAAGTCTTTAAAAATACCTTAGGAAACTGCTAAGTTACAGAATTGCCTTTTCACTATCTGAGTAAGTATCAAGTGGAACAAGGAATATCAAGAGATTATAGAATTCCAAGAATTTGAAGCTGATGGAATTTTAAAGACTACTTAAGTTTAAGTGATTTTCTTTTTTATTGGCATGGAAGAACTGAGCCACAGCTTTGATACTAAGGGATGTAACAAGTTAATCAGCTGAGACTGGTCCTGGGTCTTCCAGTTTCAGGTCTGATGCTTTATAGGTATATAAATATGATGAGGTGTGCTTTCTCTGCTATAAGACAATTAAAATGCATAATTGTTAGGTAATTAAAAGAAAGGAATTAATTCAATTTAATAACTCTAAGGTGCATTGTGTTGGACATTATGAACCATAACTAACAGCTTCCAGTACTAACTGGTAACTCCAATGAGCAGTCGCCATGGTCAGTCTGTAAGAGCGAGATAGCAAGCTCCTTGGCCCTTGTCTCTTGATCACTG
Organism: Sigmodon hispidus; assembly: GCA_004025045.1. Classification (NCBI taxonomy): domain Eukaryota; kingdom Metazoa; phylum Chordata; class Mammalia; order Rodentia; family Cricetidae; genus Sigmodon; species Sigmodon hispidus. The sequence continues at coordinate 179,655 of PVIH01000923.1, forward strand.
ACCATGTTATGTTGGCCAAGTAACCTGTCTACCTATGTATAACTCAACTTCTTTATCTTTAGAAAGAATTTTGGTAACCATAATTACAATAATGACTGTGAAAAGTCTTAGTGAAGACTACTCTAAAGAATTTCTAAATATACCTGAGAATGGTAATGGCCTAATATGAGTTGTTTATTTGTATTTTTTATTATTAAGTAAATTATTATATCAGTATCTTTTTATTATGATGATCTTTATTATACACAAAGTGCTTTAAATAGGCAGGGCTATCAGTCTTGTGCACTCTATTAGAGTAAATGTGATTAAGAATATGATAGAATTTACTTGTGTAATTTCAGTGATTTCAAAGGTCCAAGGTAGAGATAGTATCTTTGCTGCTGCTGCTGCTATAATGATTTGTCAAAGGCAATGGCCCCTCCTCTTTTTTTCTTGCCAGTCAGAGACAAACATCCAGGCTCCTCTCTTTTCTTCCTTAGTCATGACATTCCTGAGATTCAAAACAAAATTTTTCTCATCTTTTAAAGGTCAATGAGAAGGCAAAAAAAAAAAAAAAATGACCTCAATTGAAAGTTAGTGAAGTTTTCAAATCATTTCATAGACCATAAGGAAAAGAAAAAGCATCTGGTTATATTAAGCTTTCATTTTCCTTAGTGACTTCCCAAGAGGTTCAGTTCACTCCTGAGAAGAAGAGAAATAAAAATCAGTAACTTCTTCACACTTTAATTTTGATAATCCCTATTAGTGGTTTATAACCAGTAAGGTAAGGTTTATGATAAGGTTACAAATTTAGTAGCTACAGAGTCTTAAATTTCCAAAAAGCCACTGGAGGTATGGGCTATGTTGATCCCAATGACAACTTTAGATAGAAAAGTCTTACTAAGGCATTTGAAATTTTTTTGTTTTGTTTTCTTGAATAAGGGAATATCTTGTTTCTTTTAAATTTAAACAAGGAGACAGCTGGTGTGCTCTTACTCAGTGGATTCCAACCCATTATAATATCCTGAAAGGCACAGAATAACTCTAGTTTTGTTCCTAAAATACTCAGATTCATGAAATCTTGCTAGCAATTTATGGCAACATATTCTGGGTCCATTTTCTTCCTGTTAGGTTAATGGCATGGCTGTGGTGAAGAGTGTGGGTTCCTGGTCCCCAGTGAAAACCACAGCCCACATGGGAGCATCCAAAGCCATCTGAAACTGAATTCCTATGTGTGCTCTTAGGGAGGCCTGTTCTTCATTTCTAGTCTATCAAGCTGGATTCCAGTTTTACAAGCACTTAAAGAAAGAAGAATCAAAGAAAATATCCAGGCAACAGTGTTCTCATTTCCTAGAAATATTGGCCCTATCTTCTGTGAAAAACCCTACTTTTTCCTTGGTTCACAGATCTGTGTAACATTCATACATTTTGGCCTTTACTCATTTAATCCTTCATTTGGCCCTCAGTCATGCATGACTTGAGGACCAGCACCATGTTACAGACTTGGAGAAACAAAGACTTGGGTTAGACACTGAATCTGAAGTAAGGTTCTGTTAAGTCTGACACTGAATGAAAGCCAGCAAAATCTTGGAAATGTTGTTACCAGGAAACTGATCATCTCTATACCAGCTCTGAGGTCTCTCCATGCATGGCATTTGGTAAATAAATAGTCATTCAAAGGACAGATGAGTAACTTCCTATACTCTTTATAAAGGAGCATAACTTTTAGGCATAAACAAAACAGGGCCATCTAAATTAAGTGACTACTCAGGTTATCAGTTATATGAAAACTTCTCAGGTTTTAAATGGAAGAAAGAAACTTGGACTTTTTTAATGGAGTAGGGAAGGTATGACCTTTGCATTTGCTGTTTGATCAATAAATGCATCTTAGCTCGAGGTTTTCCTGTAGCAACTGGATCTATGATTAATATCACATTTGCACCAGAAAGAATTCTTGCAAATTGTACAGATTAGGATGATGAATTCTGGCTACCTAGACCAGAACCCTCTATCATAAGCACCTTTGTGGTCTCAGTTGCATATATTTGTTTCCTTATTCCAACTGTGGTTTGGAGGTTGAAGGTGGGGGTGGCAGGCAGTGTTCTGTGTTGGCTGAGGTGACAGGAGGATTTTAGCAGCTTGTGGGCGGGTGTTCAGAGAACAGGTGGTACTGGAAGAAGGAAATGACTGTCAGGATTTGGTGGCATTTGGGGGTGTGTATAGACAAGCATTTTTGTAAAGTGGGGTATTTTCTTTCAAAGTGTAAAAACACTTCAGTGTCCTCATGATGAGAGTTTTCAGTTCACCAAGGCAAAGACTTGTTAGTCTGTAAGAGCCCAAAGTGTTCAAAGAGCAGTTTCATCAAAGACACCTGTCCTCATAGCAAATGGAAACCCAGACATCTATATCACAGTTCCTTGCATCTATGGCCAAGAGAAGTTTATGGAAGATGGATGGAAAGACTGAGAGCTAGAGCATTAGGAGAAGTCCCCTGTGAAACAGTCTCTCTTAGCAATGACTGTATAAACAAGACCAGACAGAGACCATATCATTGGACATGCTAACTAGAAGTGGGACATTTTACAGGTCCCCACCCCTAGACAAAGAACTATAGGCAAATGATGCCTGTTGGGAAAAATGCCTTTCTTTTTTTTCCCCCCTTTTTTTATTATGAATAAGGAAGTCATATTTTCTATCTGTGTATATCCTTATTTAAGGTCCCTTCCTCCTCCTACCACATGAGGCCATTATCTTTCTGGGTTTATGATACCTCACTCAGGAGGATATTCTCCAAATCCATCCATTTGCCTGCAAATTTTAGGATATCAGAAAAATGCCTTTCTTAGGAATTATTTCCTTATGGGCTCTTCAATGCAAAATGGTCAACTCTGAAACTATGTACATGAAAACCAAGTAACAAAAATGGATTCAGCAGGGTGTGTGTGTGTGTGTGTGTGTGTGTGTGTGTGTGTGTAACAATATTAATGATAGAAAAAGAAGTTATCAACATGAGGGTGGGGGGAGTCCATGGGAGGAGTTGGAGTGAGGGTATTGAGGAGAGCCTGGAGGGGAGGGCAGGAGGGAAAAGCAATACAATTCTCAATCAATTAACATATTTTTTAAAAGTCAGAGCAGTGACTGGTTTTCAGGATGTATTGAAGATGGTTGCTCTGGGTTTGTGATGTTTTTAAATAGGTTTATTGAGGCCTCAATAACATGCAAATCATCAGCCTTGTTTAACATCTCAACTTCATGGGTTTAGACACACTGGTAGTGATCTACAGCATGAATACCAGCATCAGAACAACAAACCCCTCATCTCCTCAGAGGTTCCTCAGGCACCACATGCTCCCAGTTGTTTGGTTTCTTTTTTTTAACCATTCCCCCTGGGAGGGGTGGGGGGACATAGAGTATGTTAGTTTTGAAGTAGTGCTTTAGCTGTTCAATAATGAGCCTTTTCCTGTTCATGTTATCTCTGAGTGTAAACAGTTTCCACCTTTCTGCTGGTAGGTTTGGGAAGCACCACTTGACTTAACAAAATGAAGCTGTTGTAGTATATTGTGAGTGGTGCACAGATTTTCAAGTGTGCCCAGTGTTGTTCATCTCCTACAAAATGTGAGCGTTGGGACTCGGAGGAAGAAGTGCAGATCTCAGCTTCGATTAGGCTTTGGCAAGGATACAAATTTTGATGCACTTCACTATTGAACTAACAAAATACTGATTGCCCTTTTTCAGTTTCCAAAAGACAGTACAGCAATCTTTAATATGGAAAGTTGCATAATTGGAATGTAAAAATCCTGGACTCAATAGCCACAATGGTATTGTAAAGATAAAGGAGTTAAGAGTTAATAATTTGATTAAAATGTTAGCACACCAGAACCATTAAAAAACAGACAAAAGCAGTATTCATACATATGGAATTAAAGCTTATTTATTTTATTTTACTCTTTATAATTCAATGTAATATTTGAATATAAGGTCAGCCCTGAAAATAAAGTAGTATATAATGCAGACTGATCAGTTTATATTTAGGAATTTATATCTATACCCATGTGCATATGTTAATGTAACAAAATTAATAAAAAAAAAATAACCCTGATTTTGAAAGAGAGCAAGGAGGTATGTATGGGAGGGCTTGGTGGCTGAGAAGGGAGAAGAAGTGATGTGATTATTTATATCTCAAAAAATTAAAGCAAATAAAAATAGGTCATGTAAATATTCAGCTAAAAACTTGATAGGGATCAAATACTTTAAATGTGAAAGTTCAAGTTGAAATACGTGTGCTAGGTTTTAAATACTACATTTACAAAAACACTGTTAAACAGAAAATGGAGCTTTTGCATTTGTCTTTCTTTTTCTTTTTTTCTTCTTTCAAAAAAGGTCTTGCTGTGGAAACCATTTTAGATTTGAACTTGAGTAATCCTTGGACCAAGCCTTCTAAGTAGCGATTACAGCTGTGAAATACCTGGTGTCTGTGCTTTTTCTCTCCCTCTCTTTTGCAAAATAGTGTTTCGAAGACAACACTTACCTTAAAACATTTACTGAGCAGGCATATAAAAGGGGAATATTAGAGGCTGGTGACATAGAAAATTCACTGTGTTGTGTATAGATTTAGTGACAGGGTCTGTACTGCATATTTTATTCATCATGGGAATAGTGTTCACACTGTAAGTATATTGGAAATAATGAGGACATCATATACCAATCTGGGCTTTGGGGAACCCTCTGGGAAGAAAGTTTCTATGAGTCTCTGAGGAACTTTGCATTGGGATTCCTTGAGTTTACAATAATGAGGTGTTTTCCTATTGTCAGGAGCTAACTGGGTTGTGAGTAATTTTAAATGTCTTACATTATCTCCTCTACAGTATCCTTAAATATATTTTACTATTTAATGACTATAATATCCTGGAAAATAATTTCATTGTAAATTTGATATGAAAATGATTTCAATTTGAGTCATCCAAAAACCTTCAAAATGTTACAATACCTTTTTATTTGTAACCATTTAGTCCTTAGAAACCATTATTCATTAAGTGCTTTTCAATAAGCATTACCAATGTTTTCGTAAGTGCTGATTGAGCTTACAATGTTCCTCTTTGAATAATAATTGTTTCTCTGTGGTGTCCTGCAGTGATTGATATCAGACAGGTATTATAAAAGCCAATTTAACAAGTATTATATTGTTTGATATTTTAAGCATTTTTCTTCGTCTCACAAACACAATGAGAAAAATTACAGTTTTTTATGGTAAGATTTCCTTTGTAACTGACATTCATTTTAACAATCTCAAGAAACTATGAATGCACTTACTGGTTTGTAGACATGTTGGTCAATTTCACCTGCTCCTTGCTATTCAGCAAAGTCGGAATATTGTTAGAATGCTTTGTATTGTTATAATAGTGAAACATTCCACTACCATGAAGCAAAATGCTTTTCACTAAATGCCCTCAACATGCCCAACATCTCCCAGATCCAGGACCCTCTGCAACCCAGATTTGGGAGAAACTTTAAGATAATTTATTCCAATTTTATGATTTGAGCAGCTGATGGGACAGGTGGCCAACATGGACTTTCCCAGGCAACAATAATAATAAGAGGGAACATGTAGAAATGACTGTGTAGATACCAAACCCTCACTTTCATACTGCCTGCTGTATTTTACAGATGAAAAACAGTGAACACTCACAGTCGGGTCTACAGGAAGTTATGGAATTCTCTAAACTAGATTTTGGTGCTTTGGGCTAGTATATTGCGCAAACATTGTAACAGTTTGAAAGTGAGATTTGTAGTCTTTTCATCTACCATTAATTGTATGTAGCATTTTCAGGTCCTTTTATAATGGAATGTTGTGGTGCTATATTTTATATTTAATATTTGAGAAAATCATTGAGAATCCCCTTTCATACTGTGTACCTAATTGCCTAGCATACCCTGGAGAGTGAAAATAAATTTAGCAAACAGTGGATTGTTTTGTTAAAATTTATTTTATTATTTGGCCTCACAGTTGTTTATTCATTTTGATACTTCCCATTATCATACCAAAAAATTTGACACAAATTGTTTATGAAGAAAATGAAGTTTATTCAGCTCAACATTAAGAAGGTCCTAAAGGTCAAAATCCAGCGTAGAACAATGACTCTCATTTGACTTCTGGAGAGAATAGAGGCATGGCATCATTAGTGGAAACATCTGAGAGCAATCAGATTCTGAACCATGGTGGGGTGGAATGGTCAGAGATTTGACTTTCATCGCAGCCTGCTTTCAAGAATTACCAATGAGATGGTGCAGATCCACCTCATGCCCCATGATCTAACACCCCTTCTTAAGTTCCACTCCACCCTCTAAGATGTCACTCAGTATCAATGCCACCACACAACACACACATCTCAGCTTCATGGGTCTAAGAAGACACTTAAACATTCTCTATACCACAACACTTGTTGTAGAAAGTTTTCCGGGCCCATTTGAGCCCGGAGGTTTTGGAACCTGGTCCACAGTGGCTTTTGACCCCAAAGAAATGAATGAGACACTTATATTACTTCATACTGTTTGGCCCATGTCTTAAGCACATTACTAACTAGCTCTTTCATCTTAATTCAACCCATTTCCATTAATCTGTCTGTCACGTGGCCTGCGACTCACCTGTATCTCTTACATGTCTGTCTTCTTTGGGGGTTGGATGGAGACTGACTAACTCCACCCTCCTTCTACCTACCTGTGCTCTGATCCTCCACCCACTTCTACGGTGCTCTACATAGGCCAAACCAGTCCTTTATTTACAGCATACAGAGAGTATTTCCACCACAAACACTTGTAAATGTTCTAATAAGATTATTTACAATATTCATCTTTAATTTCATATATGCATTTTAGATTTTAGATATATTATTAAATTTATTAATACTACCATGTATTTAAAAAAATCTCTTAAGCAAACCCTAACCCTGTTACTTATTAGGTCATTTCAGACATTTTAAGTCTTTTCTTGCTGTCTACATAAAATAGCATTCAATATAGTTTTTTAGATTTTGCGGACTGATTTCATGTTCTGCTATTTCTTTGTACATTTGTGTGTGTGTGTGTGTGTGTGTGTGTGTGTGTGTGTGTGTGTGTGTGTGTGTGCGTGCTTTATATATCATAACTCCAGATGGGCTGTATGCACACGATTTTTCAGTGTTGGAAACAAAACCCTGTGATTGTCCCTTTGGCCTGTTTTCTCATTATATTCATAGTCACTAGGAAATAAAGAAGGTTTTATAAGTAAAGAAAACAAACCTGAATATTTTGTCACACTGTCAGAAGTCAACTGATAAAATTTTATGATTGATACTGAAATTGATTTTTTCCCCTTTTTTTTGTATCTTGATACCTACAAATCATACTGACTTTCTCCTTAGTTTTGAATATCTCAAAGAGTTTTTTAAATTACAGAGTGTTATAAGAAATTGGTTTAATGGGGAGTTGTGGAGAAGAAAGAATGACCTGATGTGGTGGGAGCAGGAAGGGACCTTGAATAAGGATATACATGGATAGAAAGTGTGACTTCTTTGTTCATAATAATAATAATGAAAAGAAATTTAAAAAGAAATAAAAAAGAAATTCTACAAAGTTGCCTGAACACATTTTTCAACTGAAATCAAAAGTAGTCATTTTTCATCATAATGCCTGACAATGAATGAGAGCTACTTGCTCATTAAAGAGAAATAATACCCAGAATTTTATATCAGGTGTTACTACAACTTAACTTGATGGAAGTTCATATTTGTGAATATCTGATGCATTACCATGTTGCAAACTGTTGTTCCTACACTGATCTAATAAGTTATGATCTCATTTAGCTTCTCCTCTCCTAAACACCCAGGAATTAATTGAACAGGCAGTAACTGTTGCATGCATATAAGTTTTTTGAGGTGGGTGTAATTATTTTATATTGTTTATTGAACACATACTAAGTTATAGAGGCATATAACATATGCCTTCTTTGATCTTTCTTGTGTTTCCTCATTTAATTCTCTACAACGCTGTACTAAGGTATCTTTTTATTTTATATTTAATAGATAAAAAATTGAATCATAGACGATTTGACCAGAATAGCTTGCAGCTGTTAGCACAAAGCTGGCAGGACACTAATTCAAATTGTGGCTAATCACAAACTTTAATGTTAGTTAAATGTGCCTAGCATTTTAAAAAATACTTACATAAACCAGAATGTTTTAAGATATTAACATGTATAATTCTGACATTATTCTCATCAAATTTTGCCAGATGTCCACTTAGTCAGTGCAGACCATACATATTATAAAAAAGCTAAACTCTTCACAAAATACAAAGAGTTTACTGTAACATGTTCTCTACAGTTGAGACACTCTATAAATCCTCTAATGGCGAGAAAGATTATGTAAGAGAGGTTTACAGAAGTTTAATTGTAATTAATGAATGTAAAGAAATATGGAAGTTTGTATAAATGTAATGTGTTCATTAAAAATAAACTCAGGTAAATAAAATCATATTATTTAATTATAATCCAAATTCTTTATTCACATATAATTAAGACAAATTCTTCATGACATTTTTACATAAGTAAGATTTCTTTTCTTCTGCTTATTTAATATTTATACAACATTCCACTGTCAGATATGCTATTATTTTTTAAAATAATCTAATGGCAACAGACAGAGAATTGTAGTATCACAAATTAGACTTAGAGTTAAATTGCAGGGGAAGGCTGAAATATTAGAGAGTGGAAGTATTATGGTTAATTTTTATGTAGTTGTTTTGTAATTTTTTTTAGTTTTGTTTTTGGTTGTTTTGTCTTCTCTGGGTTTCCAGGAGCCCTTATTTATATACCCATCTAGGTTAGGATTAAAGACATGTAGCCTTGAACTCACAGAAACAGAAGAAGTGTAAGTGTCTAATATGTATCCATTCTAAATTATTAACGATGTCTATGAAATACTATCATATTTTCCTTTGCATGCCTGCTTTTCTTCTTTTGCCTCTGCTGATGGTAGTATATTTTGGTTTAAGATTAGAAATAAAGATCCTGTCTAATCTATCACCATTTTTGGTGTGGCTACGCTGTTCATTACATGGCAAATGTTGTTAAGAGGAAAAGAATAGCAACATTCTTCCATTGTCCCCAGTATTTCAGCAACTTGTATTTAGTAAGGCACAAGATAGATAACTAAAACAATTGGTCAAGAGATTATTTTGTGGTATTAGTGAATGAAGCAGCATCTTTTAAAGGTGAAAAAATACTCAAAAGAAATAAAATTTTACAAATCAGCTATATCCTGGGGGTGAGCTTCAGACAATACCTAAATTGGACTTCTACATTATATTTGACTTGAATTTACTTTAAAGCTCCTATGTTTGGATTAGTCCAGAGGGACACACACACACACACACACACACACACACACACACACACACACAAAGAGAAAGAGACAGAGAGAACGAGACAGAGAGAGCATGCTGACTTATGTCACTGTTACTGACAATGAATGCAAAATAGAAATACCTGAAAAGGTAAGCTCTGCCCTAGCAAAACTGTCACTCATACAGGACAGGATAAGAGATATGATAAGGAAGTAAAAATGTTGAATCTAAGAAAAGCTGTTTCCAAATATATGTATGTATCAAACTATTGTTAATGAATACTTTGCATTATGCCCTATGGGGAAGAAACAAAATGTTCTTAATAAGTTGAACATGTGAACAGAAGAGACTACAACTGTATAATATAAAAAGTATATATTACAAAATAGAGTTCCATACCTAAATCATTCATTGACATTTTAAAAGACTATTTTATTGAGAACATTTGGGTTAACTATACAACCTTAAGTCTGTTTCTTTAGAGTATTCAATTTAATAACAAAGTTGTCAAATGTAGTCAGATGTTGGTTTTAATACTGATAAACTATTAAGTTGACATTTCTTTCCTTTTGTCATATTATTCTGTAGCTCAGTTTTAGCTGCCAATGTAATTATTCCTTCTCCTCCAATGATTTAAATAGTGACAGAACTCTGAGGAAGCATTAAGTTGAACATTTTAATGAATAAAATGTCAAAATAATTCTAATTGACATGTGTTTGAATAATGGAAGATTCATATATACACAGAAAATTAGAATCACCCATACGATAGCTCTTCCTAACACGATTGCATTGTAAACATGAGGACATGAATTTGAATTTTCTGAATTCATGTGAAAGTAGGACATGTTAGTGTACATCATGGGCAGAAGGGAAACAGAGAAAGGTGTATACCCAAAGCCTACACATACATGCATATTCACTTTCATATACATGTGCCCACATCTACACTAATGCAAACAGAGACATAAATGGACACACAGACACCCACACACAAATAATCCATGTGTTCAAACTAGTAACTTCTTCACAGTATGTATTTTTTCAGATATGACATATACATATACAATGCTTTGATTTCCCATATTTTGTTCTCACTTGACAAGATATCATTAACATTTTAATGTACTATTAAATAAAAGCTGCCTCCTAAAATCACTGTGCATTTCTATATGTTATTAACAAATGCTTAAAACATGGGTTTATTGAGTATAAAAAACTTTTTAAACAAAGTGGTCAGTAGTGAAATTATAAACATACAAGCCACACTAAATGCACTCAGCAGGTTGTATTTAGATATTTATGTTTGTGTATATATATATATATGTACATACATACATGTATACACACATGCATGCATGCACATACACATATGTGACAATAGTAATCAAATAAAAAGTAAGCATCAAATTGGGAAGAAAAAATGAAAGGTTAGAGGGAGGAAGGGAGTGGGAAAAGTGATATAAATATAATTTAGTTTTTAAAAGTTAATTTTGAAAATGCCAGCTTAATTTATTAGTGAAACAACTGAGCTTCTGTTCAAAAAATGGACAGACTAGTTTAGAATTTTATTTTATACTCTGCATAAAAAGAAACTCATGATGTACTATAAACCTTAATAAGACTAAATCCAAAAAAAAAATAAGTTGAAGAATACATAAGAGAAAATATTTTGACTTTTAATTAGTCAACAATTTATTGGAATGGACACAAAATAAAAAGAAAAACAAAACTGATTAATTTCATCAAATGTAAAACTGTATTCTTTGGATGATACTGCTCAGATAATGACTACAAACCACAAAGTTAGTCAAAACAAAGAAAAAGAAAACAAAACATGATAAGATACATCTCTAATGCAAAAAAAGGAAACCAAAACTGACTAAATAATAATAAATCAGTGATTATTACTGTATTTCAGGCAAAATAATTGAGCAGTCTCTTGAAAGAACAAGCCAGACCTGGGGAATTTTACATGAAAGGATTTATAACACCACTATCTTTAGGAGATGAGAATTGAGATCACAGTGGTACCTATCAACCCCCTTGGGAGAAAACATTGAAAGAAAGGTACCAAGTGAAATAGAGTGATACTGTTGTGTTTATATTGAAAATATAAATTAGCAAGTTACTTTGGAAAAGAGATTGTCAGTTTTGGTTTTTTAAAGTAAAATATCTACCAGTTACCAAATTCCTAAATAAAATACATTTGATAAATATGGGTTTGGTGTCAAAAATCCTATAATTTTAGCTTGTTTCATAAGACCCACCCCTAATTGTAGAGCTGTTGACAATTGTTGAATACTGGGAAGAGAGGGTAGGCTTTCATTAAGAGTGTGGCCCCTGATAGATCTAAAATTAAGAAAATGTTGAATTGAAGACCAGCCTGGTGTGGGCGAGCCACTTCTGGCCTGCAGAACGAGTCACCACACGCACAATTCTTCTCGGATCACACTTTATTGGAGTACAGCTCAGTTGAGAAATGGTGGAAAGAAGACCCCCGAGCCTGAGATTCAGCCTGCTTATATAGGGAAGCCTGGTGCGTGATTGGTGCCTCACAATGCCTCATTAACATATGGCTGGTGATTGGTTGAAAGTAGTACTCATTAGCATATGGCTGGTGATTTGCCCAAAATAATGGCTCATTAACATATTTGAGGATCACATTGGATAGGTCCTTTCTCAATGCCTAATTAGCATAAGCACATCGGATTGGTCACTACTCGATGCCTAATTAGCATAAGCGGCAATAGAATGTTCTGGCAAGTTGTGCAAAGGCAAACCGCGCCCTACAGCCTGGTACTACAAATTGAAGTTTAGTATCAAGGTGGGGTGACGTAAAGAAAAAAAAAGACAAGTTTGTAATTGCATAGTTATATTAAATATTCATAATAATTTTATTCATAATAATACCAAATATGAAGATAGCTGAGCTGTCTATCTATCATCTTCAATGAAAAAAGAAAGTGTGACATATGTTGTAGACTACTGATTAGCAATAATAAAGAAGAGAGATATTGATCTGTAACCCAACATGGGTGAATTCTTCCTCAAATACTATTCTACTAAGTAAATGATCTAATTCAAAAAGGCTGCATTCTATAGGCTTCCATCTTATAAACACATAAAGCAAGTGAGAAGGTGCACAATGGAGAACTAGAAACTGCCAGGTTTTAAGAGTTAGCACTGAGAAGAGCAGAAGGGAACTTATAAAGATTCTGGTGACCACTGTCAATCATTCTGAAGATGGATGAACTTCATTATGCCACTACAATTTACTTAGTCAGCTATATTTATCCAAAGACAGAAATGTTACCAAAAGCATATTCATTATCTTAAAAGCTGTAATGGGAAGAAAATAACTTTTATTTTACTTTAGTAACCTGAAAATTGCATAATATTTTTTCTCACAGATTCAATACGGCATCTAAGTGCATTCAATGTTCTGTGTTTATAAACCACACCATAGTGTTAGTTTATTAAAATCATCTTGAAGAAGTCATAAATGTAATAGTTTGAAGCTCTTGCTACATATTGACAAATGTCACACAGAAAGGCTTTTGCTATATTTTTGAGATACGTAAAACTGATAGTTTGCATGGCTAATAGAATGTTGTATGTTGTTTAAATGGTGTATATTTTTTACTGCTAGTAATATAAGCATTTTTTAAATGTTGATTGACCAGTTTGTGGGTTTTTTTGTGTTTTGAATATTGAATTCTTTCATATGTGCCTGTCCAGCTGCAATTTATATTTTTTACATGCTGATTTATTACATTTATATAAGATCTAATTTTTTTTTCTAAAGACAAAATTTAGGAGAGAGAAGAGTGTGATGAGAATAATCAGAATCCAATATACTTAAAATTGTCAAAGAGAAAATTTGATTAATGAGAAAAAGAAAAAATGATTTAATATTTTCATTTTTAATCTTGATATATTTTCTATTTTTTCTTCTATAGAAAATGAATTTTTTCATAGTGTATATTCTGATTATGATTTCCCCTCCCCCTGTTCCTCCTGATATTTTCCCACATGCCTTCTCATCTGGATCCATATTCTTTCTCTCAGACATTAAAAAAACAAACAGGAATCTAAAGAGTAGCAATAAAATAAAATAAGTAAATAAAAACTAAATAAGTCACTATATGACAAAAACCACCACAGGAGAAAAAAAGGCAAAGAAAAAGCACAAGAAACTCATAGAGACTCAGAGGCAACACACATTTGCATGGTAATCCCATAAAAAAAAGGAAACCAAATTTGAAGCAATAATATGTACTATAATGACCTGTAAGGTTTAAAAACATGTTCTCTCCTCATATCATGAATCAAAGATGCCACTCAGTTTCTTTTGTCTTGGTCCCCTACTGCTGGGTATAGGGTCTACCCTTAAGAGTGGTTTGTTTCCTTCACTTGGAAGGTTGTCTGGGTGTAGTTCTCTGTATTTGTTGCTGTTTGCTGCAGGAGAAAGCTTCTCTGATGCTGGCTGAACAAGGCTAGAGTCTACTGTGTATAGCAGAATGCTGTTAGGAGTCATTTTATTGCTACCTTCCTCTAGTAGAACAATAGTATTTGTTTTCTCATAGATCCCTGATCTATCTAGTTTCAGGTTCTTGGCCACTCAGCAATCTTAGATATGGACCCCATCTCATTCAGTGGGTCTTAAATAAAATATTGGTTGGTTAATCCTACAAGCTTTGTGCCACTTATGCACTACTGTATCTTGCAGGCAGGTCAGTCTTGTAGACCAAAAGGTTTATAGATAGATTGGTATTTAATATTCTCCTTTGGTAGCATGCATGGTCCCTTTTAGTACCATAAATACGTTTGTAGCTGTGAAGACTCTAGATAGTTACCAGCTTGATTTCTTGATATTTAAAAATATACTTATTGTTTTGGGTACTAGGATATTTCCTGTATAGTATGCGTAGTTCTGAATCATTTTAAACAGATACTTTGATTAAAAAAAAAAAAAACAACTATTGTCATGCTTTTAAGAACTTCATACATCTATATAATGTATTTTGGTCATAACCCACCCCTTCCTCCCTCCCAGATCATGCTCTACCTCCACACTTTCTCCCAACTTTATGGATTTTGTTGTTGTTGTTCTTTTTATAACTCACAGAGTTCATTTGTATTGCACATATACTCAGTGGGTGTGGGACTATTCCTTGGAGCCTGGTAGATTTCCAGGGCCCACACACTTAATGAAAACTAACTCTCCCTTCCAAGCATCCATCAACCTTCACTAGCACCTCAGGGATAGAGACTCATTAACCCTACTCCCAAAGCTAGAATGGCTAGCTATTGTCTTGATGTTGTGCAGGCAACAGTGCAATTCTGTGAGTTCATGAGAGCAGCCATTCTGTCATGTCTCAAGGGCACTACTTTTCCCCAGTCCTCCCTGAACCTCTGACTCTGATTGCAGAGATTAGAGACCCCAAAGAGTGAACATCCCACAAATATGTGGCCAAGTTGTCTGAGTGCCAAGCTGCTTCTAGATTTTATGTCTAGATTGTTTTTGCAGTGGAACAGCAGTTGAGGCCCAGACTCACAACTGATTGTAGTTCAGAGAAAAAGTATCCAACCACAAAAAGGACATCTATGTTGCTCCTATAAGAGGCTTAGGAAACAGTTTGGAAGTGAGGCAAGAATGGTTGTAATTGATAGTTTTCTCTTAAATATAAACACTTATAATTCAGAAAAGATGGCACACTCGTAATCCCAGCACCACAGGAGCCAGAGGGAGCAAGATTATTTTCTGCTACATAAGAAGTTTAGTCTCAGTTTGGAATACCTAGCACTGATTACACAAATAAAGAATAAAATATTTGGTTCACAAATAAAGAGCTAAATTCACGAAGCCATAGAGACTGAGTCACTGTTCCTGTGTTTCTCTTGAACTCTCTGAACATCTGAGACTGGCCTACAGGGATATTAAACTCATTTCAGGTTTTGTGTCTGCATATTTGTAAAATATGTTTGGAAAGTGCTACTCTGTGTTTGCTGCATGTCTACTAAGAGTATAAATGGGTCAGGGATGAAGGAGAGCAGGGACTATGGTGGGAGAAGCCTCCATTGCTGTGGAAGAATCATGACTGACAAGTTAATATGTCTGAGTCAATTGTCTCCAAAGAGGTTTTACAGCAAAGAATGAGCTATGAACTAGCCTTCCTGAGGATGTAGCAGGGCTTCCATTTCAGCATATTTGAAGGCATTAGCTTTAATTAAATGGGAAGTTGTAACACCTGAAGCTACTGAACCGTATGGAATGTGGATTAGATTCATTTATAAATGGCAAGGGGGAATCCTACCACTGGTTCCTTCTATGTTTTTTAAGAGACAGGGCAAGGATGTTATCTTTAACTTGGGGTTCAGGGCAGGTAACACATGGTTGTTTGAAAATTAATAGTAAACACTGGAATTTCAAATTTTACTTTCAAAACATGAGATTCTGGGGGAGCATAATGTATTGTTTTAAAAAATATATATGTATTAGAGCCTGGAGACATGGCTCAGTAGTTAAAAGCACTGATTACTCTTCCAAAGGATAGGTTCAATTCCCAGGACCCACATAGTGCTTCCAACCATCTGTAACTCTAGTTCCAGGAGAATCTGGTGCCTACTACTACCCTCTTTGGCATCAAACATGCAAGTGGTTCACAAAGATACATGTAGGCAAAACATTCATACATCTAAAACATATGCCTTAATGAATGAGTCATATACATATTTCTGACAGTGCTGATAATTTCTGTTATTATGTCTGTATATTCTATGCTTTTGTATTATTCTGCTCCTAATGACTTGAGTCCAAAAGTATTTTTAAAAAACAGGAATAATGCAAATTATTTACTCAAAAGATTTCCTTTAGCTTTATTTTAGAATATCAGTGTTGAAATCATAAAACTCAAGAAAGAAAAGAATTATTAAATAATTCCCTCAGGTGGTCTTAATCCCTCCAGGAAGAAGGACTATGATAGATAATTACCAAAAAAAAGTGTAATTCAAATGTAATACTTTATAATTTACATTGTGCTACATAAATAAATAGTTCTTTCTTAAAAGCACCTCCAGTTTTCTGATTTTAGCCATTCTTGTGTTTTTTTCTTGATCCTCTAGTTTCAGAAATTGATATTCTCTTTATGTTCTTCATTGTAGTTCCAAGAATCTTGGAATTGGCTCATTGGATATAAGCACTTACTAGATTGTTATTTCTGAGAAGGGCATCATGAGACTCAACCATTTCCAGTTAAATCTATAGAAACCATGGAATGTTCAGTTTTATAGTTTGTTTAAAACAGAAACCTAAATTCTGTGACAATCTTGGTGAGAATGTGTCCATTCTTAGATATGGTAATATTTTTGTGATGATTGACAGTGGGCACCATAGAGATACTGAGAGTATGTTTGGGGTCGTGGAGTTAGCTCAGGTTGTTAAATGCACAAGGACCTTGGTTTGATCTACAGAGTCCATGTTAAGAGGCCAGGCATGGGACATGCACATGTAACCCCATCACTGTGGAGGAGGGGACAGAAGGAACTAGGAGATAACATGTTAGCTAGTCAATTTTACTTGGTAAACTTCAGACTAATGAAAGAGCCTCTTACAATGCAAGATGGGTGGCTGAGAGATAGCTTAGTAGTTAAAAGATCTTTTGTTGACAGAACGAATTTGGAACCCAGCACCTAAGTCAACCCTTTATATGTCCAGCTTCAGGGTCTCCGAGGCTTTCTTTGTGTCCCTAGAAGTACCGTACATGTTTTCACTCACACGCCCACATACACACATATACACAAATCATTTTTCAAACAAAAATATATTTCTAAAAATCCACAATGGTGCCTCATGATAAATTTCATATACCAAGATTATCCTTTGGCCCTACATATATATACACACACATACACATATATACACACACCACCTTTATTTGATTCTATAAGTATGTAGGCCTGGTAGTCCTGGACCAATGTTTAAGGAGTACTTATATATAATGGGAAAGAATTTCCCAATGAGAGACTTTCATATAAACAGTCACATTAGTGGCAGAGTGCCACGTTCCTCTCAGGGTTTTGCCTTTGCTGGGCTTAGCTGAACTAGCCTCTGTTTCTCTTTGCCCTAATGCTATAACATTCTCTGGAGCCCTGAGCCTGCAGTATATTGCCCCTTAAAGTTGACAGTAATGCTTTTTCTATTCACCAGGGACAAAATGCAGTCTAAATGTTGCTGTCTCAAGTGTTAGATGATAGATTTTTATTGGGCCATGCCCTTAAAATGCAGAACACAAAACAGAAAAAAAAATACATATCTGAGGGGGGAAAAAAAACAAGCAAGCATCTTTTCCAGCATCATGAGGAAGGAACTGGGCTGAGGAGATAAAATGTGTCGGTTGTCTGCTATGAAATAGGATGAAATGGAAAAATAATAATGAAAATGATATTAGCATATCAAAGTTGTTTTAAAAAGTACCATCTAAACATTATCTATGAGAAATAGTGCGAGAACAGCAAGTTTATTACTCATGGTTAAAATTAAATAGTTTGAGTTTTTACTGGCATGAAGATATTCAAGAAAGCAGCCACTGAAAGGGTGTAAACACTGACCTACTAGCCTCATGCTATTCTCACCATGACTGTCATTTAAGATATTGGCAAGTGAACCAAGAAAGAAAATGTGTAGCTGCAGTGAAAAGTATAGGACCTACAGGGTGGCTGAATGTGTAAAACATTTTTAAGCCTGGTGATGTAGCTTCAGTCTCTGGAACCCACTTAAAGGTGGAAGGAGAGAAAAAAACCTCCAGAAAGTTGTCCTCTGGCCTCCACATTTTTTCCCGTGGCTTTGTGTGCCACACATATATCAGATGTCCTCTGCACACCATAAAAATCATTGATAACAGAAAGCGAGCTAAGACTGCAACCTAGAAAGGAACAGTATGGTGGGCTGCAGCCTCTGTCGAGGACTCAGGATGTGCTAAAAGTAAGTGTTGAGCTTATACCTGGCCTACAGCTATACCTACACCAGGCCTACAGCTATACATACACCAGGCCTATAGCTATACCCACACCTGGCCTATAGCAATACCTACACCAGGCCTATAGCTATACATACACCAGGCCTATAGCTATACCCACACCAGGCCTACAGCTATACCTACACCAGGCCTATAGCTATACATACACCAGGCCTATAGCTATACCCACACCTGGCCTATAGCTATACCTACACCAGGCCTATAACTATACCCACACCAGGCCCATAGTGAAACATCCACAAGGCCTACACATTGGGGAGATATGGTACCAGAGAGCACACCTTGGACAAGGGATCCAGAATCAAGATAAAGTATTGGGAAACAAGAGTATGTGAATACCAACAGCCTAAATCACATAAGGGACACACACACACACACACACACACACACACACACACAGAGAGAGAGAGAGAGAGAGAGAGAGAGAGAGAGAGAGAGAGAGAACAGAGAGAGAGAAAACAGAGAGAGAGAGAGAGAGAAAACAGAGAGAGAGACAGAGAGAGGAATCTGCATAATGGGAGAGGGAAAGGAGAATAAGAGAGAAAATGATTGATTTTTCAAATGTTTATTAAGCAGATAGGAATCAGTCTCACAAGCTCAGAGTCTGTCTGGGAATGGACCATTTCTGACAGTTTGATGTAAGGGCAGAAAGAACTTTATTACAGAGGAGCGACAGCTGCAGCATCTAATTATAATTTATTTGAATATAGTGCTGTTAAACAGCAGCAGCAGTGGGCCTTTTTATAGCAGGAGGAAGCCCAGAAGTGTGTATCTTTATTAATACAAGTATAGCTGTGGAAAGTTAACCAGCCAAGAATATTCTCCCACATTGTTCAAGCTTACATAGTACTAGGGTATAGGACAGAGTTACCTAACACTGAGAAAGAAACTATGTTTGTATCTCACTCCTAAGGCCTAAGTGCACTTTGGTATGTTTGCTAAAGATGTATAGCCTCTGTTGGGTGGAGAAATAGTAAAAAATAAAGTTTTAGAAGACATATTAAAGGATAATTAAGGACATGGAATATATGAGGTCATAATTTCTCAGGACTGTCATTATTGATCCTTACTATCCATTTTTAGCAGTTTCTTCTCCTTTAGTTTCATTTTTAGAGAAAGTGTTTACTTCCTGCTGGGATTTTTAAATTTGGTCCCATGCATAGTGAGTAAAAGTGTATAATGCTCTGTGCCCATTACCCTGTTGGTTTGAGTCTTCCCACCTAAATGGAGAATCCACACTGAAACATGCTCATAAAAGCTAAGAAGAATCCTGGAGCACACTCCCCTTAGAGATGATCCTTAGAGAATCATCTGGGGGAAAGGACAAATGAGTGTATTTAAAGATAAAATCTTGATCAAGATTTTGCAAACTCCCTATTGTTTTGTCCAGGAATGGTCTGGAGTACAGGTTTATGTAAGTAACATGTATGGTAAACCTCTGATTTTTCTTTGCTTTTCATCTCCCTCCCTCCTTCCCTTCTTCTCTCTCTCTCCATTATTTTCTCCTCTGTGAAGAATCTGTTTCGATTGAGACGTTTCAAGTCAGAAGGATGGACATTCACATTATTCTTCTGTGTCCTGTCAGAACTACCTTCTTGAGGCTGATGAACTCTGTAGCTGTTGTGAGATCATCTCTCTCACTTGGGTTCCTTGTCCAACTTTCACTTCTCAGCTACATTCATTTCTAAGAATGTCCAAATGTGAGCTGAACAAGGATGACACTAATTGGCCCTTTGAAGTGGACCGGGGTTGGGGGGGGAGCCTAAGAGACCTCAACCCTACACAAAGAACTATAGGCCAGTTGAGAAAAGCAAGGAGTCAGAAAATTAGTCTTCTTTACAGAAGAGCAAACCAATCGGTTGTCCAGTGCCCAGTGAGCAGCCCTGAAAATATACATACAAATAACATTAGATGGACTTAGAAGTTTATATTTAGAAATATATGCACATAAATATACATATGTGAGGGCAATAACAATTAATGGAAAACGAGGCCATGAATATGAAATGGAGCAGGGAGGGGTATGTGGGAGGGCTTGGAAAGGAGAGATATTATTATAATTACATTATAATCTCAAACAAAGCAGTAAAGAGAGAGGGAGAGAGAGCACTAATGTTCAGCCTGTATTTATCCTTAAATATTTTGTGTAATATTTGGCTGTAGCTTGTTTTCTTGACTTTTTGCTACTGACCTGTTTTCCTAGTATAAGAAACCCATGGTCCAGATCTGCTATCTAGAGTATGTGCTTTATGATTCGTTCACAGTCTACTTACCCCCTCTTAGCTCCTTCCATATTACTTTGTCACTCTGGCACTGAGCCCCAGGGAAGAAAATGAAGTCTTCTTGTGACATCCAGAGTATGTCTGATTGATTTGGGAACTCTTCCTTGCTTCTCTCTTCAACCCTGGGGCTTTGAGCTGCATATGTTGGATAGGAGGCTAACTGTCCTCGCATAGGGTTTTGAAGCAGCTTTGTAGGTAGCCCTAGGGAACTGCTGTGAGACATTCATCCTCTTCCCAGCCCCTAGCATACTATTTCTCAGCAATCTTTTACTGCCCAGTACTCCAGGGACAATGGTGTTAGGTCTTCTTCTTTGTTCAGATAATGTTTAGCTATGTAGCCCAGGCTGTCCTTGAAGACTCCTGTCTTTAGCTTTCCAAATACTGGGGTGATTGGCATCTGTAATGATGTCTACTGAGACACTCATCTGTCCCCAGTGGATAGAGTTGATAGGCTCACTCATCTTATGGAAAGGGAGTATGAGAACAATGTCCTAGCCATCCTGCTTCCTCTGGATGTCCCATCCTTCTGATTCTCTCCATTCTCTTCATTACCTAACACTGACAGGACAGGGATTGGTCTGATCTTTTTTTTTTTTTTTTTTTAATTTGGTACCTGCTTTGCTGTCATCCCTGGATGGTTTAGTTTCTTTACTCAAGGCAATATCCTTGTAATGCATTCAAAACTGAGAAAAAAATGAAGGATGACACATAGCTTTCCCAGCAGTACTGATGTTTATTGTGTGTTTGGAGGTACTGTTATAACTCCTTTAAAACAGAGGCCAAGAAAAGTTAAAACACTTCTTGGAGGTCACTCAGCAGTATGTGACAGAGCCTAAATTTCAATCTGGGCTGGCTAGTGACAGAGACTCTACTCTAAATCCTGCCACTGAAGACTGGAAAGATAAGATGCCCTATAGTGATTTGTGGATTTTAAGGCAGGTAAAATGAGATGCCCAGCTATGATTTGTGGAAGCAGGAACGATCCTAAGATATTAGGCTATGGCCCTTTGGGAGTAAGCCTGAGAAAAATTCTTATACAGTGGGGAACTGAAGTTTACAGTGCTCTCAGTCTCCTTTAAGCTTCTTATCTGCTAGAAAACAGAGACAAGCATTTACCCCAGGGAAGGTAGGAGTCCAGGTTTATATTCTATCTAAAGAAAAAGTTTCCTGAAACATATAATCATTCTTTTCAACTCTGCTCTTTGGATTAAGTAACCAAAAATTGGTTAAATTTATAAAGTGTTCCATAAGTTAGTGCCCACTGAGTTGTTTATTCAGCCTAGTATATTGTATGATCAGAGAGAGTTTTTAAATGATTCTGACATATTAAAGTACATACAAGAAAGATATGTGTAAATTAATGAATTTATATTGTTTCACAACCAAGATAAATCTTCTAGAATGCAAAGCTCTTTGTTGGTAAGATAGAGGTACACTTGTTGAATTTCAAGATGTTAAAATTTCAAGACTTAATTCCCATGTCACTTATTAACTATACAACAAAAATGTCCATGAATCTACTTGAAAGTGATCCTAAACTTGGCAATAGAAAAAGCAAGTTGAAGTTGTTTTAACTGGTAGAAGGCCATTAAGATATTAAAAGAATTGTGATGATAGAAAAACCATAGGACACAATATTCGATATGTCAAAGGTAACTTCCAATGTACATGTATATTCCCCAAAAAATCTGAGAATGAATGTTCAGATGCCCTATACTTATACATTCTCATATGTTCGCATCACTGATAAAGCCCCAAGAACTTCAATGCCTACACTATAAATTTTCTGAAATTTTTTTGAAATCACCTAAAATATAATCCCATTATGTTATCAAATGAAACAAGTTTTCTTCCACTGCTCTTTGAAGAGAAAAGAAATAGAGAAAGTGTGTGTGTGTGTGTGTGTGTGTGTGTGTGTGCTTGTGTGTGTGTTTGTGTGTGTGTGTGTGTGTTCCAAGCATTTAAGGGACAGAAACAAGAGAATCATTACATTTGAAGGAAGGTTGGTTTGTATAGGAAATTCCAGAGAGGCTGGGGCTGTATGAAGAGACCTTGTCTCAAAATATCAAACCCACCCAAAAGAAAACAAAAAACCTTACACACTGAAAAAGAACATACTAGAAAGTTTTGTGAATGTTACCACAGATTGGCAGCCATGACAGAACATAAACAGTTACAATCAAGTCTTGTTTTACAAAAACAGTAAGAAAAAAAAACAGTGAGTATATTTAGGGTTACTTATAGGAGTTGTTTGAAGATTACTCAAAGGAACATAGCTCCATACCACAGGAGCTATGGTCAACTACACCATTGAAAGAGCACTGTTCCTACAATCTCGGAGGAAGGGTTTGGCTAGTGAACTTTTCCTAGTAGCCCTGATCTGCAGGCTTCCCCTTAACTGTCTCTTTGGAGATGGAAATGACCTTGGGACTCCTTTCCTTTTTTTGTGATGGAAAGTTAATGGGTCCTTAGTGTCAATTCAAGATAGCAATGGTTCTATTATTCCAGAAAACAAAATCCCATCCCAATTCTTAGAGTCTTTCATTCTGTGATACCTTTTAGCCTTGGATGAAGTAATGAAGGTATCTGATGTAGGAATGAATATTCAATGCATCAATGGGGGTCAGGGGAGGGTAGGCATGCCTATGCCACAGCACAAGTGTGGAGATCAGAAGACAATCTCTGTTGTGGATCCTTGCCTGTTGTTGGAGACCAGGTCTCTCTGCTGTTTATGCTGCTTAGGCAGACTAGCTGGCCTGTTAGATCCAGCCATTCGCCTGTCTCTGCCTTAGATCTCACTGCAGAATCATACTAGTGTATCTGGTTTTCCATAGGTTCTGGACATTTGATATCAGGTATTAATGTTTATGCTACAAACAATAAACCATCTGAGCCATCTTTCCAATCGAGGGAAATTTTTGGAGTGGGATTCCAGTTCAGCTACACCAGGTGTACACCACTGGACTGTAGAGTTAACCTAGGAAGCCATCTGTGCCCACCTGCTGTGTGGAGAGCCAAAATAGCTAATAGTGTACCTATCTGAAAGTTGAAGAAAACACATACACACACACAAACACTTCATGTAGAAGCAAGTACTTAAGGCAGGTTTCATTCAGAACCTGACCTGAATCCTAACCAGCCTTAGCATTGCTCTGGCTCTGGTCTCTAAATTGTTCCCTAGTCACTTTGATCCTTAGCACAAGTGATAGACTCTCTGCTATGTGTTCCTTTCCTCTTCATGTTTCATGAACACACATATATACTGTAGTTTATAAAGATATCTTTGTGCTATGGTCATCTTCAATATAAAAATCTAGAGGGTTTTGTACTCCTATCATTCTCAACCAAAAAACAAACATACAAACAAGCATCCACCAGACATAGTGACTCTCATTTTTAATTCCAAGACCTGGGGCTTTGGGGCAGAAAAATGGAGGGCAAATGTTCATCAACATGAGATCCTACAGCCTAGGATACATATGACACCCAGTTAATAATGAAAGAAAGGATGGAGGGAGGGAAGAAAGGAAGGAAGGAAGGAAGGAAGAAAGGAAGGAAGAGCACATGGGTAGTGGGTTGGAGTGAGGAAAAAAGAAAGCAGGATCAATAAGTGATTGATTTTTGTGGAGAACTATTACTTTTTATGAATGACCCCAAAACTAAGTTTCTATAGAACTTTATAGGCACAAATTTGAATTTTTTCTTAACAAGACCAGCTGGTAATGGATGAAGGCTTCAGTGAACACTTAAGGCGTGCCATTTTTCTGTGTTTTGGCATCTCTCAGAATGGATTGGTTTTACTTATAAGGATATGGAATCAATTCCTTTCTAGTTGGTGTGTCAAGACTCCGCATGAAAGCAATGTAGGGGATAGAGAGTTTATTTTACCTCAAAAGTCCATGTTATGGTTCATCACTTCAGGGGAGGAACAGCAGGAGAATGTTGAGAGAGCTGTATTACATCTTCAGTCAGAAGAAAACTACAGGTACATGCTTGCCTGTACTCAGATAGCTCTTTCCTTTCGGTTTCGGTCCAGAGGCCATCCACTCCATGAAATGGAGTCACTCATGCTAGGTTGAGACCTCCCACATCAGTCATGCCCATCGGTGTAATCACCCTGAGGCATGCCAACCTGATGTAGATAGCCCCTCATTGAAACTCTTTTCCCAGGCAATTCTTTGTTGTGCCAAGTTGACAACGAAAATTAAGCATTTAAAGACATATGCAGTTAATAGCCTCAAATGGGATACATTTTATTTGTTATGAAGAACAAATAAATTTTAGAATTTTTTTCCTTAACTGGCTAATGTTGAATAAGAATAGGACACCGAGATGTAAGAAAACATTGTATTTTTGGTTTTGTGTTTTTACTTATTTATTTTTATGTGTGTGTGTGTGTGTGTGTGTGTGTGAGAGAGAGAGAGAGAGAGAGAGAGAGAGAGAGAGAGAGAGAAAGAGAGAGAGAGGTGTGCATGTGCAGGGGTATAGGTGCTTATGTGAATTTGGTCATTGGTTTTTACCTCTACCTTGTTGTGAGAGTGTTCCTCTCACTGTTTCTGTTGCCATGTGGCATCCTAGTTTATTCTATTTGGACCAGGAGCTTTCTTCTAGAGCTGCTCCTGACAGCACATCCTACTTCGCTATAGGAGTGCCAGAATTACAGGCCACGGCCACATTATCTAGTTTTTGTATTAGTTCCAGGGATTCAGCCAGGTCAGGTTTATGTGGCAAGTTCTTTTACCTGCAAAGACCTCTGTCCAGCTATTTATTAAGTATTTTGTTTGGTTTATTATGTATTTAGTATTATTTCTTTTATTATTATTTAATATTTTATAACAAATCATAACCCATCAACATAAAATATTTTCATATTGAATCAATCAGTTTTAAAAAAATAATTTAGTTACTTTTTACATTTAATTCTTTAATTTTATGCACATCTAGGAGAATTTTGGCATTTTTCATTTCATATTAACTTCTTTAGCCCTTTGATCAGGAAATGAATTAAGACTTACAAAAAATTGTAGTAGAATGTCACATTGGAGAGTGGCATATGTATGTATGTATGTATGTATGTATGTATGTATGTATATACATTTACCACATTCTGTAAATGTAGTCAAGAAATAATGAATAATGAACTCTTTTAGTTAGTATTAAATTCAGTCCTCACATTTTAGAGGGGAATATGAGAATTTAAAACTTCACAAAGATCTTGGAACTCCAGCTCATGTTAAGTGTTAAGGAACTTTTTGTTTGTTTGTTTGTTTTTTCCCCCAGTAAATACACAGACAAGGAATCTCTTACAAAATCTGGGTGCAGTAAACTCAGATTCTTTGGCCTGTAACTGTCACAGAGATAACCTACCTATTAGAGATCAAAGTTTATGAGATTACATAATTTATCAGACAAATGGATATATATGTATACATATAAGAATATAAAGTGGCACTTCTTCTAAACTCATTTCCCATGACCTCATAGACTGAGAAGCTACTAGATTTCTATGACACTAAATATTAAGTTCATAAGCAAAACCCCATTATTTTCCTAAAGAACAAAAACATCTGGGTGCTTATGGTGACTCACACCTAAAATCCTAGTATTCAAGACACTGAGGCAGGAGGATTGTCATAAATTTGAGGCCAGTTTGGGTACATAGTAAGTTCTATCCCTGCTTGGGCTTCAGAATGAGTACCTGTCTCAAAAATAAATAAATAGTTACTAAATAATGGACAAGCCAAAAGTACAATTAAGCTGTGATCTTAGAGAATTTGTACGGAAAGACTTCAGAGCATGATTCCTCAAACTGGTCTTTCCCTCCAGTGCTTTCTCTTTGGAAATTTCTCAATCCTCACTTTTGGAATTCCCAGACTGGCCCAAGAAAGATTCTGTGAAACCTGGCTGTTACACTGATTTTTTTTTCCAGGGTTGACCCTTATCTTAATCATTTAAATAAAATTCAGCAAGGGACTCAGAGATCACAGAAAGGAAATGCAGAAAGTGACAAAGGGTCTTGCTTCCCTGCTTTGCTGAACAGAGTTGAGCCATCTTAAGTCCGGCTCAGGTTTGGCAACTTGCTGAGCCCCGGGTATTCTCCAGCTGACTGAGTCTGTCTTCTTCTCCCTTGCCTTGCAGGAACATTTTCAGATGTGTCTGTGTTCCCAGAAAGCCAAGCAGCGAAGAGGGAGGCCCAGAAAGAAACTGGTATTTCCTCTCCTTCCTGCTTTGGTCTGCTTTTTAAAGTTCTGTTTGTCCCCACAAAAGGTCTCTTGAAAGATTGTGCACCCGACAGTGGTTCCATTCAGAGGAGTGCTATGTGTCTTGTATCTTCCAGAAGCCACCCCAGTCTTGCAAATACACACTTATGACAAAACCAGAAATCCTGGAAGTCTGTTTTGCTTCATAGAATATATTGAAACGTCACACATTAACCAGAAAATACTGTTTAAGCAGCACTACTTGCCCTCTCTATTCATATGGTCTGGGATATAGACATTATTAAAACTGGCTGGAGGCAAGGAATAGCCTCCAGGGTGCTTAAAGAATTAAAACCGAGCTATTAACTTTATTACTAATTTAAATATGATAATGGTGATGACAAAAAGATCCCTGATTTCGAACAGGCTTCCTACTCACAAAGTTTTTTTTTTAATCTTAATTGTTCTAATTTTAACTATACAGATAACATTGGGGGCAGGCATGTGGTATATACATGGCACATAACTGTGACATGATTCCATTAGTTTCTTTTCATACAGAATATATACATATATATTTTTTCATAATTCTATCCAAGTGTGACATGTTTCTTCTGTGTATTTAAAACACTTCTGAATCATATTGGTTCAGAATTGTTAAATAAAATATATTAAAAGCTAACATTGATTTAGCACAAGGAAAATAAGATAAACAGAATAATGCCACTGCCCAATTGAGAGCTTTATTAATTTGTCTCCAGTATTATTAATGATGATCTTATTGAAAATAAGCAGCCTGCTTATTGACGCTGTCAATAAGATGAGCCTTTCGGATGAACTTGGGCTTAAAATTTGGGGTTTACAACTTTTGTTGAATTGCTAAAACTTGTTTCTTTGTTCTTTCATCTCCAGTAAGGCTCCTTCTTAGTTTTCCTGGCCTTGAGTTTATAGTTCATACATTCTTCCTCCAGATTTAATCTGTGGCTGGAAGTGTGGAGGTGTTCTTTGCCTAGCACCCCTGTGCTTTTCCCAGTGCCTCTGAGGACCTGACCTAGTCTTTAAGACCTCCTCATGCTGGCTGCTACCTATTTTTGCTTTAGTTTTTGTTCTATCCCATTGGGTACCCTATTTTGGGCATGTAGGGCTGCTTATTAGTGGAGTACTGGGTGTGCTTTTACAGATCTTTGCTTTTAGATGCTTTACCCTTCAAATTCCTGCTGTGTTCATGTGTGACTGTTGTTCCCCTTTTTTTGTTTGATGTGTTTGACAATTATATCTTCTCTGCATGGCAAGGTTAGTAATGATTCTTCTCTCTGCTGAAATAACTCCAATTTTTAAATCTCCAAATATGTGTTACATTATATTGAAATGAGATGTGAGCAATGATTATACCACCTACAGAGATTGGTTTACTTTTAAAACCAATACAAAATACAACACACAAAATATTTTTGGAACAATTCTGTAGACCTATTAGCCAGTAAGTAATTATTCATTGAACGATAAATTTTTCTTCTTTGTTCTGAAATATATGATATAATTAACATCTCCATGGGTATACAGCTGTCAGTATTTATATTTTCATTTTAGTTAAGCACATTATGGATGTATTTAAAATCTGAATCTTGGGAGGTATGTAATTATTTTGAACACGAAAACATTTTGTATAATCTAATATTTGACCTCTCCATTTAATCATTCTTTCTCTTACTTATTTTTAGCTTAGTTCTTAAAAGGTCTCACTGTTTAAAATGAAAAAAAAATAAATAAAAAAAGACAAACCTCTTTAAACACTCCACAATGAACTCTCGAATACCTCTGTTTTACATTTATCATTATTTTAAAGATATCACATACAAACTTAAAGAACAGTTGCTGCTACCGTACAACTATGTGATATTAAAAGGGTTAAATGTGAAGCCTAACTGGAAAGTAGCAGGTCACAGAAATCTCCAAGAACACTACAAGAAAATTTTAGTTACACAGTTTTTACTGTGATTGCTACTTAATGTTACTAATCAAAAGATGTACTTATATTTAGCCTCTGTTACATTTGATATCAATTTCTGGTAGAATATTCGAGAAGCATGTGCAAGGCCTTGGCTTTGATGCCCAGTACTACAAAATAAATTTTCAAGTCCTGGCTGACAAAGTATGTCCACCAGGAGGTGGCTGCTGCTCTCCTTCTTAGGTGGTCACACTAATTCAGCTGCCCTTCACAGCCAGCTCTTTTTCTGACTCTCTTCTCACTTTTAATCTCTTTCTTTTCAAACCTACATCTGGATATATCCAAAATGGTGGTGGGAGAAATACACAAATAGCCCTTTGCTCCTGAATATTCCTCTCTTTTTCTTGTAAATCAGTTTTAGCATTTCAGGCAGAGGAGCAAACTACAAAATGAAGAATCGCCAAGGGGGCTTAGTGCATACATTTATCAACTTCATGTCAAACCACTTTTCTCATTTAGTATTTTAAATGTATCACCAATAATTCTATAAGAGATTTACAACACAATAACATCATTTTTCCCATGGAGGGAATTTTAGTTTTAAAAGGCAAAAACAATTGCATTATTATATTCATTAAATAGTGCATAAATAGTGATTCAGTTGAGCTATGTTGGCAGAGGCTGTAGATGTGGCTTCTACACACGCTTTCCTCAGGGTAGAGTAGCACTCTAACCTAGTGCTTTACATGTCCCAGCAGACTATTGCACTGGAGTTGCTGCATACAGTGAGAAGTATTTAAACTTATGCTCTTAAACCATTTAAAAAACATACAAAACTATTTATTTGTCTTAGTTTGAACTATCTATATCTTAATAATATTCCCTATTTTATTAAAAAGCTAAAAAGAACAGTGAGGTAGTTCTGATCCCATGACACAACAATCAATTGACCTTTCCAGGCATCCGACTCTCTGGTTCATCTGGAATTGTTTTTCGTTTACCTGTTTACATGTGATCAACTCCATGTGTACTCATGGTCTTTCTCTTACTATTTATTACTTTGTCCTTTCTCTTTAGGGAGCCCCATTATTTCCAATACCTCAAAGTTTCTGGCTAGTTATCAGAAATATTAAAAACAGTAAACAAGATTTGAGAGATCATTCAGCAGTTAAGAGTACTGGCTACTTTTCCAGAGGACCCAGAAATGAATATGAGAACTTATATACAACTACCTGTGACTTCAGTCTCAGGGTGTCTGATATTCTTTCCTAGCCTCTTTGGGCACCTGGCATGCATGTAATACACAGACATATATGCAGATGGACATATATTAAAATAAAATTTAAAAAATAGAGTACAGCAGGATGCTGATTATTTCTTTAAAAGAAACCTCAAACTGCTTTGGGAAAATATATTTCAGTCATATAGGAATCTGAAATAAAAGTTCAAGTATATTCAGGCCCAGGGAGTGGTGCTATGTTAGTATAAATTCAGCGAAAGCAAAAGGATTGTAAGGTCAAGGCCAGCCTGAACTACAGAGAGAAAGAGATCCTTTTGCAAAGAAGAAGAGGATGAGGAAAAAAAAATTAAAGTAGTTCAAGTACAATTAGTTTGTTGCAAAGGTAAAGAAATGTGAGAAAGATAATAAGGGAATCTGTTTTTTAATGGGAAGGGTTAATCTTAAGGTATAGCTGAGATTGTGTGCCTTAAAGTAACAGTAAATCATTGCTTCACAGCATTGCAGGCTGGGAGTCAGAAACGAAGGCATCAGCAGCAACATGCTCCAGTGGAGGCTTTAGGGGGACTGTTGCACATCACGTTTTTAGCTTCTCATACTCCCACCTGCCCCTTGCCTTGGAGATATAGCTCTCCAACCTCTGCCTTCACAAGATGCTCTCCCTGTTTGTATTCACACCATCTTCTCTATGTGTTGCCTCTGTGGCTAAATTTATCATCCACTTAAAAGTCAGAATGGAATAAAAGCCACCCTAGCAGTCTCATTTATCTTGATTAGTCCACCAAGTCTATACTTTCAAGGAATATTCTATTTGGTATTGCATGTTAGAATTCCAGCATACTTTGTTCTGGGGCCCTAATGCAATGTGTGACATCAATAAGGAAAGGAAGACAAAGCATGAGATACTTCATTCCAGTAAAGACACCTAGGGGACAAGAGTGAAACCCAGTCCTCAGTTCCCTACTAGAACAGTGTGCCTGCAGCAGTATTAATTTATTGCTACTCTTATGGTTCTGTACTTCGGGCAAACAGTCTTCAGTGAGTGGAGAATGCTGCAAGACAAAAACCTGCAAAGTGGTGGCTAGAGTTGGAAAATCCTGGCCAAGCTGAATTTTAAGGAAGGAAATATGAAAGATATAAAAGCAGCATCTTCAATGGTATCTGCAACAGTAAGAGAGCATGGAACTCACTTGTGAATGTCCGCTCAACAGCACATGTAGAGCAGGCTTGGGCTGGAGAGATGGTTTGTAGTTAAGACCATTTGCTAGGGAAGGGACCTTGAATGAGGATATACAGGGATGGGAAAAAAAAATTTCAGAGGGAAAGCTGAACACATAGTAAATATATGTGTAGCAATCTTATTTGCATTACCACCCTTGATATGCCATGCTTATGATTCTTATCCTGTTCATAGTTATTGTTAACATTTCCTCATTTTAAATTCATGGTACTTTTTTTTTTGTTAAATACAAAATAAAGAAGAAAAAAAAAAAAGACCATTTGCTATTCATGGGGAGGACAAGAGATAAGTTCCCAGCACTGAAGTCACGAAGCTCACAGTGACCTGAAACTCCAGCTGTTCTCTGGCCTGTATAGGCATGTGCACATTTTTAATGTGTGTTTTAATAATTCAGCCATTGACTATTTCTGAGATATTATCTTTGTAATCATTCTTGTTGGTTTCATTTTTTTCCTTTTTTATTGTTTTTTGAAAATCAGTATCAAACTTTGTATAAAAAACCATTCAGAATAGCTTTTAAAAAAGACTGTACAGTAATGAAACTTCTCTTTTCTCTAAAATACATGAAACACAAAAAAATAAAATCTAAAGCTCCTCAAACCAGGTTAGGCTCAGCTACAGATGAAGAAAGCACAGTAGATCACAGCTAATGCCCAAAGATACCAATTGGTTTCATTTTTTAAAACAAAGTCAGGATGAGTTTTTCATGAGTGTTATAACAGATATCGTTGAACAGAATTTGATTTGCTCAGAGTTCTAATTACCTTTTATGAAAATTAATAAAAATATATATCTCCAAGGATGCTATTTTCCAAACATGGTCTGATTCTGAGAGTGGAACCAAAAAGAGGAAGTTTTGAAACGATCTGAGTGAGCCCATACCCTTTGGTCACTTGGAATCCATTACCTTCTCAGATTTTAACCTTTTTTATTACCAGCACTAAGCTCCAAATCCCATCTAAATAACATGTAAATGGCAGAACTTGAGGTTTAATTCTCGAGGCAAAATTTCTTCTTATTGGTTTTGTTCCTCTGAGAGATACTAGCCTGACATCTTGAATTTCCTTCCACTCTCTGGCCTGCACAATTTTCCTTTGCACAGTTCTCTCTGTCTTATTGTGAGACTCTCCATTCTCTTGGCTCCTTCATCAAGCAAATGTCTATGTGGTATTTTCTCCCATGTCATTTTTCATGGCCTTTGTCTCTTGCTTGTTCCTTCAAGGCCCCGTCATCTCCCCTTAATGAAACAAACTAAGAGCAAGAACCCCCAGGTGGTTGATCTTGCCACCACTGTAGCTCCGGGATAGTTCTAGAGATATAGGAAGAGGTTAGTACAGTCTCATAAAGAGGTGAGGCTCCATGCAGCCGAGATGGCCTAGTGTTTCAGGGTATTTGCTGCTCAAAGAGAGGAAATGGGTTCTCAGCACCCACTCTTGGAAGTTCTCACCTTCCTGCAACTCTGGTTCCATGATATGATCACACCTTATGTCCTCAACAGGTACCTACATGTATGTGGTTACATACAAGTGTAACATGTGCATTACCAAGTGTAACATGCCACACACACACACACACACACAGAGAGAGAGAGAGAGAGAGAGAGACAGAGACAGAGACAGAGACAGAGACAGAGACAGAGACAGAGACAGAGAGACAAAGAGGTACTAAGGGAGATGGAGAGGTATCCGGAAAGAAGAGGGGTGGGAAAAATGGGGAAAGAAAGGGAGAAGATTAAGGGGGGGAAGGAAAGGGAGGGAAAAGGGCATGACAAGGATGAACGGATGCAGGAAAAGAAGAAAGAGAGAGGGAAGAAGGGAAGCAAGGTATGAGGGATGAGCAAAGGGATGGAAACAAAGTTGGTTTATATGAAGGGAAGAGATGATTCTTTACGGTAACAAGTTGTAAAGATGATGACAAAGATGCTTGACTTTCCCTTTCTGGGTGATAAATTATATATTTGCATGTGTGTCTGAGGATACGGTCAGTGTGATGTCAAAGCAGGCTGGGCGCTAAAGGACCACCTAGGAGTCTATTGTTTAAATAAAGGTACAGAGTTCTGTTTGAAAGAAAGTTAGAATGACGAATTGGATTAAGGCAACTATTTAGACATTTAAAGGCTGTGTTATGTTTCTGTTTGCCCTAGTAAATGCCTTTTTTTAGACATGTTTGTTGTAACATGTGTGGTGTATGTCATTCAGCACTATCATCAATTCTTTAAATTATTCAATATATGGATGAATACACTGTTGTAATCTTGCTTAAATATTCAGATTTTGCTTAAAATATTCATTTACATTTTTAATCTGGTAATGTGACTGATTGCCAATTATTGGTCTTTAAAAGGCACTTTCTTGTGAAAGGCCCAGGGTCATCCTCTGAGTTTTTCATGGAATAGAAAAGGCCAGGTCTCACCACGGTCAGAGAATGACTTTGTGGGGTTGACTTAGTACCACACTCTTGCTAATGCTCACATCTCATCTTCAGCCAAGATGACCAGTAAATTGACAGAAGGAACAATTATTGTATCAATGCTCCATCATCCATCATATCCACAAAAATACACAGGCATAACACGAAAAATAACAGTGTTGCTTAATTTTCCTAAATAAAAATTCTCAGAGGTCTCCCTTAAAATCTCTTTAAATTGTATTTCAAAATAGTTGTTTGTAAATTTAATTCTAAAACAATTTTTATAATATTTAATTCTTTGAGACTCTTGTGCAGTAAATTTTTATATTTGCTGCACCCATTTATTTCAGATCTTCTCATTACATTCCCACTTTTTACCCTCTTCCCCAATTTTGAGTTTCTTCCTCCTACTCATTAAACCTATGAAGTCTAATTTGTGTTGTTCATCTACTTGGGGCTGAGGCCTACTGTGCATTATAGTCAGCCACTAGAAGGCACACTGCTGCTCACTCTTCCAACACTCGTCAAGTCCCCTTGGCTCCCCAGCTATTAGTGTGATTTTGTGTCTACCCCCCTTCCTCTCCCCTGGCATTTGTTTGGCCTGAACATAGGTCTTGTACATGCTGCTTTGAGTCCCTGTGTGCATCTTCCCTGTTGTCTGGAAAACAGGTTTCCTTGAAGTTATTCAGCACGGCCATTCCCAATCGTCCTCATTCCTCTTCCAGGATGATCCCTGAGTCTTAGGAGGAGGAAGGGGAGATATAGATGTCCCATGTGGAACTGAGTACTCTACAAACCCTCATTCTCTGTACATGGACTAGTTGAGGGTCTCTGTGTTAACTATCACAACTGCAAGAAGAAAGATCTCATGATAGCTGAGAAGTAGCTGATCAATGGGATAATACGTGTTTGGTCTTTTTCTTGCTTCATCCTTCTCTAGAAGACACACACACACACACACACACAGAGAGAGAGAGAGAGAGAGAGAGGGAGAGAGAGAGAGAGAGAGAGAGAGAGAGAGAGAGAGAGAGAGAGAGAGAGATGAGGAATTTGGAATTCTAAGCACATATAGAAGCAAAAGTAATAAAATGATGGCACCCATTCATAAACAGTTTACTCATTTTATTTTGTTAACTTTTTTTACTTATTTTATATATAGACCACAGTCTTTCCCCTCCCTCCTCTCTTCTCATTCCCTCCTCACCACCCACTTACCCCACTCCCCATCCATTCCTCCTCTGTCTTTATTCAGAAAGGGGAAGGGCTCCCATGGGCTTGAACAAAGCATGGCACATCTAATTGAGTCTGACAAAGCTCCCCTCTTTGCATAAAGGCTGGGCTATGTAATCCAGTACCAGGATCAGGTTCCCAAAAGCCCAATAAGTATCAGAGACAGGTTCTTCGTATACTGCTAGGAGCCTTACAAACAGACCAAACTACACAAATGTCACACATACGCCTAGGTAATGTCCTAAGTCAGTCTTATTCAGGCTCCCAGTTCTTGGTCCCTGGGCTACCAGATTTACTCTTATTCTATTTATGTTTCAGGAATTTAACCTTTATTGTTTGAAATAACGCTCTTAGCATTAATTAAGAAAATTAGATGTGTCATGTGTCTTTGTGTATAGAATGTAGCATAGAAAGTATTAGACTCATTTGACCACAATGAATAAGTGTCTGAACCTATGTTGAAGTTGAGGTTATCTGAATGAAGAAATGATGCCTTCAATCAGACACAGGTATTTATAGTTATTGGTAAAGAAGCACTTGCTGAGCTGGAATTAGAAGTGATGCTCACAAAGAAACAAAAGAATGGGCACATGCTGAGGGATGCTGGTGCTAATATTGATAAACTAGATTTACGTTGTGCTGGAAATATTCCAGGCTTATGCAGAGAAACAAGAAATAATTTTATTCTGAAGACAAACTTTGCATATCTTAGTGAAAACCATAGAGAAACTCAGATAAGGTTACCTTAAGTAGGCAGACAACTACGTTTCTTGAGATATTTGGGTGTGGCTGAGATATGTAGAAGTACAATAAATGATTCATAATCTTCCTGCATATTTATACACTGCAGTGCTCCCTTTCAGTCTGCAGTTTCCCCAGATAACAGTATTTGGTTTCTTTAATTATCTTCAGTTTTTTCCAGGTATTCTCTTGGCAGATGGGGCCTAACATGAACCCTGGTTTGGTGGAAATTTTTCAGTGGCTGTAAAATTAGAATGGTTCTCTCTGTATTTCTCTGTCTCTCTGTCTCTCTCCCCCTTGCCCCCTCCCTCCCTCTCTCCTTCCCTTCCCCCTCTCTCCAATGATATGCTTAGATATCAGTCAATACCCAAGATTATCTTGACATCATGCATTTCTAGCAACACCCCCCATCTGTCACTAACTGTACATAGATTTATGGAATCAGCTAACTCATCTGTGAGTAAATCTAATAATAACAAAAACTATTTAGGTCCTTCTTTTGGTTTGTTTGTTTGTTTTATTATGATCTTTCTCTGGACTTCAAAAAAAATCATTCTGTTTTTTTAACACTTTGTAATTGATTATTCTTAAATTTTAATAATATAAACATTAGAAAAACTTAAATATATATGCCTGTTCATGACTGGTTGTTTGAGGTACCATTTATCATACATAATTGCTTATTTAACATCTCCATTTAGAGGTCAGTAGGCATCACAAACCTAACATATTCTCAATGTCTATTTTATACTTTTCTCTTTCAAGTGAACTTATTTCTTGACTTTGCAATATCTAAAGTTTTGGTCTTTATTTGATGCTGAGGTCAATATTGTATCAGTCATTCTTCTATATTCTCTTTTATCCATATTTTGCATTCAGTGTTTTAGTAAATTCAGTGAGTTCTATTTTTAATAAATCCTGAATATGACCATATTTTCCAGAATAACAGGCTAAATAAGCTTGATCACCTGGAAAATTCCTCCTTGGTTTCCCTGACCTGACTTCTGACCAAGATTGATGCTTTTCTCCACCATCCCAGCCAGAGGCATCCTGTTTATCTTTTACCCATGCATTACTCCATTTAGACACCTTGGTCAAGTTCCATCTCAGCAGTAATATAAATCTATGAAATTTACCATCAGTGCTGTGCTCTGCAGTAATAGCTACATAGTACATATTACATGTTATACTAATGCTGCTGCTCATCTCATCTTGCAGGTAACTATCTACATTCATTTTGCATTTGCCAAAGAAATAGGGGAAAAAATGAACTCACTTTTTCCTATGCTTGGAGTTCTTCCCTATCAATATTCCCATGGTTTACTGCCTACTCTCTTTGTTTCTCTGGTAAAATTAATTTGCTTATGTAAGGGTAAAGTTCATTTTTAAGGATAATTTACCTATAAAAAGCCTTCCTACATAACCAGTTATGCTCCAACTCATTCTCTGGAACTCTAGCTTTTATTGTTTGTTATTCAATATGTTTATTATTTATATACTATTTCCTGATGTGTATCTCTTAAGTTTACTGATTTTTGTTATATCTAACATGATATCTCTGGTATCTGTAATCATTCTTGGCATATCGTACATTTTAGACATGGTTTTATCAATAATGGAATTGATTGATAACACAACTTGATACACCACCGCAGTGTACTGAATCCTTCTATGTGTTAATTCTTGCCACTATGCCCTCTCTCAATTTTGCACATTCGAAATCAGCACTTACGATATAGTTCAAAGAAAGGAGATGAATGAGGGCAATGTTCAGGATTCCAACAGTATTGTCAAGATGAATCGGAAGAAAGGGTGTCTGTGACAGATTTAGGAGGTACCACTAGACTGTTAGAATGTCTGAAAGAGCCTGAGCTGAAACAATCAGAAGATGAAGAAGGATCTAGAAGTATTGTCTAGTGGAGGAGATAGTGGAAGTTATAGATGGTGAAGTATCTGGGAGCAGTGCATTAATGGAGCTCAGGGGAGGCTAACTATGGTTGTAACAACTAGGGATTTAAATGCAATATTGATATGCCATAGAAGAAGCCTGAATGTAATACTGCTCTTAGCTGTGGAGAAAATGTGAAGCTGGACTTGATTTTTCATGCCGCTGATTTCACTCTTCTCACAGATTCACGTGTTCTCTTGAGTTTTTGCTGTTCTTAGTGGTACTGTAGAGGATGAATTCGAAATACTCACAGCTTCTTCAATGGCATTATAAAGGGGAAAAGCAGGTGAATGAGCTTGGATACTCTGGTAAGTTTTCCTAGTTGAATTCTTGTAGTACAGTGTGTAGGGACTGACTAAACCATGCCTGTAATAAGGATCAGGTGGAAACTCCCTGAGGACACTTTGTAGATTAGTGTTGTAGTAAGGATAAAATTAAAGGTACATGCGAGTCTTTCTCAGAATTGTGTGGTTGCTTTTATTTCTTTTTCATAAAAACCTGTGTTCCCCATCTATACACATTAACATAGCCTATCCTATAGTCTGCACAAAGATGTCATTCTCCTTGATGTCAGGAGAGGTGTGGTGGGATTTTCATAGTATCTTTGAGTTTGGTACCAGCCATGTGGCTTAGCAGAATAAATTGAAGCATGGAATTAAAAATACCATCTTCAGATCAGAAATTTTCAGAATCCAAACATTCTTGCTTCTGTTTTTTTATTCAAAGTTAATTTTCTGTGATTTCATTTGTGTGCAATTGGGCAGTGTAGGCATGCAGGATACTGAGGATTATTCTGTTGTTTTGTTTTTGTTTGTTTGGTTGGTTGGTTGGTTTTGGTTTTGGCTTTTCAAGGCACAGTTTCTCCTTGTAGCCTTGGCTATCCTGAAACTTGCTGTGTAGACCAGGCTAGACCTGAACTCTGCCTATGCCTCCTCAGTGCTGAGATTAAAGTCATGTGCCACCACAACCTGGCATGCCTATTTTTAATTTTATACAGATGGACATTTTTTGTATTTCAATGGGAATGATACTGCATTAGCCCTTGGATTTAGAGTTGATTGAGGGAAAGATATTTTTATAAATCTATTTCACCTCCATACAAATACTTGGAAAGGTACATTAGGGCAAGCGCATTTCTTACTCATCATCATGTTCTCAGTATTTAATTATAAAAGCAATGAAAGTGTTCTTTGAAAGAAATGTAGAGATTTTTTTGTTGTTGTTGCCAAAAGTATCTAGCTCTAGAATTTGTGCTGTAGGAAAGAATCATCCCAAAATTAACATTTATGAGACGCTGGGACCACAGAATTAGGTTGGGGAGATAAGTACTGAGCATTTGTATGTTAACAGTTCTTAGTCAATTTTTCTGCTAAGGCCTGATTGTAAAGCACTGAGAATACAGTTTTTTCTTAGTGCAAATTCAAGAGTAGGATAACACTTGTTATCATAAAAGTTACATGAATTTTAAATTTAATTGTGTTCAAATGTGTTTATTCGGCTTAAAGTGGCCACTTTCCTGTGACAATGGCAGATAATCAAGAGGTAGAAATAATGGCCTGCAGACCCTAAAACATTTATAAGATCACCCTGAAAAGGAAAAGTTTCTGTTTACCTGTAATAAGGAAATCTTCACTGCATTTTCACAACATAATATTGGTAAACAATGACTGAGGTTTTCATAGTCATTATAAAGAAGTGGTGGACAATATCTGGCAAGATGAGATGTGGGACAACCAAAATAGCACTGTTGTATATAGTGATCCAAATAAGACAACCATGCAATTATGAGCATTCTAATCCTTAGAAATCTGAAAACCGGCATAAAGTACTCAGTGGATAGTTGGAGCATATGTTCATTGTATGATTATGACTAACAATAACTAATGTGATATATAGAGAACTATAAACAGAAATATGGTTTATAAAATGTGGCATAGTAAGAATGCACTTTAATAATTTATTCCAGTTCAGGCTGTCCTACTTTCATAATGGAATAGATATCTGAAGCATTTTTAGAGAGACTATCAGGATGACAAAGAGATATGAAATCATGCCAAATGCCAAATGACTTAGCCTGAAGGAAAAGAGGACTTGGAGGAGATACAGCAAAGAACAGTTTTCAACTATTTGGATGAATGTCATGTAGACAAGGGATTCAGTTTCTTCTAAATGAACTAAAAGGTTAAAGCCATTTACAGAGATGGAGAGCACAGGGACACTGGACTTGATATAAAAATGCCCACTGTGATGACTGTAAATATTGCCTTAAAGATATCCTTATCACTTCCAGGAGGCTATTTGAGGATTTAACAAAACTTTTGTCAGGGTGTTGCTGATGTAAATATACTATCTCACTATAACATTTAATTGGGAGAAATTTCATTCAGTGGTGCACACATTTTTAATATTTGGTTAGCATCAACTACTTGCAGAGGACTGTTTTTAGTCTAGCTGTGATGCAAAGAGACCCTTCCTGGGAAGGGACTAAGGATGTTAGCACACAACATATCAATGCATAGAGCACCAGGGTGAGTGATGCATAAACTCAAATTCTGTCCTCATGAAGAAGATGGTATCAGTGGTTATGGGAAGATCATAGGCTGTGCATAGAGCTTGAAAAAGTAACTTACATTTGAGGGTAGAGATAGGCAAAGAGATTTCAAATAATTTGAGCAGTGTGAGTAAGCTTCGGGAGAGTAGATACTAGATACAAATGATGGAGAGAAAAGAAATACTTGCACATGAAACTCTCATCCATTATTTATGCCTTACTGAAGAAAGGTCTACTGTCAGAAGCCACAACTCAAAGCAAGAAAAAAAAGGGGGGGTTACGGAGATGAAGAACAGGATTCCAGCCCTGAAGGAACTCTTGGTTCAGTAATGGGAAAATCAATGTCAACACCCTTGTACAGTAGCTCAATTTCTGAGCAATTCCTCATAAAATAAACTACTGGAAATTTCTTGGCCTATCTTCATCCCATTTAAAGGCTTACCGACATTCATTCAACTAATACAGTGTGTACATAGTTCTACTATTGTGTAAAATAGACAAGGAACTGGTAGGGATCAGAGGAGAAGCCAGACATTTTTGTGACTGTTGTTATTACTTGTTACCTAAAGAAGTATAAGGCAGTAGTTATAGCTTGAACGCTTAAAAGAGGACAACATCAAGATGAAAATATCTTTCTGAGTTTTCAAAGTGGTATTTAAGAGTCCTGTCTATCAAGAAAATCCATGGAATGCTCTGCAGTGCCTCTCTAAACCTGGGCTGCTTTCTATATTTGCATTTACATCTTTGTCGCCCTTTTCAGTTTCTGTTTGTTTTGTGTTTTAGCACCTGCATAATTGAAACTGGAAATCTCATCCTTTTGTGTCCCCGCTCTAGTCACTCCAAACGTCTGTTCTTGTGTGAATCAGTATTGGTTCTTCATACAAATCAAATGCAAATTATGTCCTTCCCAGAGCTGAGCACTTATCTCAACGAAATCAGAACAAATACTTGAAGGTTAAAACCGAGATTCACTGCTAGCAGAATAAAGAGCAAAACACAGAATGCAACATGAATTTTCTGCCGAGATGAATTCAAATTACAAGCCAAAAAACCCCATAGAGATAAAAATACATCTCATGCCAAGTGATGGATTTTGAACTGCAAACCACATATCAGACGTAGTTCTTAACTGTTTTCTCCCACATGAAATTTAAAACTGAGCATCTGATTGCCTCTCACTGTTAAAAAATTCTCATATTTAATTTCACCAAGAAAGCATAATAACTCTGGTGTCCAGATCAAATGACCCTTTGAAAGGAGTATCTTTCCCTATCAATCACACGGAACCCACTATTCTCCTAGTCAGGGAGTGGCCTGAGTAGATTCATCTCTGCTTCCTTAGTGCACTTGACTTCTCTGAAATATGCTTTACTCCAGGGTTAATTCTATGAATCTATGAATATTGCTATATTCATGAAGTTGCTTTGACTCATAAAATAAAAACCACTTTCCATATTTTTCTTAATGCATTGTTCTTTCTTATATCTCCAGGAATATAAAAATGAGTTCACATCAAATATGTCTTCCAGAATTCTACCATGAGGTCTATTTTTTTTTAGAGTAGACTTTAAAAATATCCACACAAATAGTGGAGGGGAGGAGATAGGAAATTAAGATGACTATCTAAGAAAGAAAATAATAAACAATAGTTTGGAAAAACTCAAATTATTTTTCTTTACTCTTTAATGTTATGATGTCAGTATGATACGTTTTTGTAATTATTTCTATGAGGTCCTTGTGAGTGTATGACCTGCTTTTCCAGTCACCATTTAATAAATGCTCCCAAAGGAGAAAAACCTGGTAAAATTGCGAGTTGAGGTCTGGGTTTACGAATGTGTTATATTGTACTCATAACTACACTGGGGTGCATGTGACTTATAGGCTGCAGGTTGACCTGTTAGACACTGTACTAAGCCTGTCACTTAGCTTTTTTTTTTTAATCTATAATAATAGTGATATCACTCTTATTTCACAGACAATGAGACACAGGGCATTATCTCAAGGCTTCTGTGACAAATTACCATCTATTTCCTAGTTCTGAAAGCTCCCAAAATCTGAGATCAAAATTGTAAGAACAAGGAGACCACCAGCTTTGTTCCATGGTGATAGTTCTATTTATAGCTTGGAGAGAGCCCATCCGCTTCTCATTATGTGTTCACATAGTGGAAAAACAGATTCCTGGTTTCTCTTTGTGTTATAAAATACTCATCCCACCAAGGTAGGCAGGATGTTCATATCTAACATTCTCTAAACCTAATTACCACCCAAATGCTCTGCCTTCAAGCACCGTAACATTGGAGATTAAGGCTCCAGCATACAGCTTTTGGGAGGGGTGAACATAACAGACCATAACATCAGAGTTTAACGAGTTAGAATAACTTGCTTAATGTTGCAGAACTAATACTGGTTAGAGCTAAAGTATGCTCCAGAGATGTGCTGTAATAATTCCTTTCATTGGTGCTATGGCTAAATATATCATCAATTGGAAATTCCTTTTGCCACAAACCCTCTTTCAAAGAATCTGTAGCTCCTGTCTCTCCTGGTCTACTGAACTGGTAGTCTGATCTCCTACACAACAGATGGATATTTTAAAGCTCTCAACCTTATCATTGCACCTTGTCACTCAAAACCCTGTGGATAGCTTCCAACTCACTTAGGAGAGAAATCAAAAGTTTCCATGGCTTCAAGCCTTCCTAACATCATTAATCTCCATTTCTTCTGCTCTCTACCCTTTCCACCTTTTCTGAGCTCTGTTCTGCTCAGGCTTTGTCCTCACCCCTCTTCTGCCAGGAGTCCTCATCCTACGACAGGCGAAAGTCGTGGTCTTCAGGAGTCCACCATGTACCAAAGCCTGCCCCATTATCTGATTTATATGTGCTTGCCTACCTCTGCAGTGCCTGGATTTTATTTTGTTTTGTTGTTTCATAGACTGGAGAGTTATCCAGTTTCCTTCTGTTGCATGCTCTTTTCTTAAACATGTCTTAGCATTTGCCAGTCGTAGTTTAATACAAATTTTTCTATGAACAAAGAATTCTGTTTTGTGTTTATATAACCACTTGGCATGAAGTAGATGCTCAGTCATTATTTATTGATTTTATGAATTAATAAGTGATAGCTCTAAGTGGCCTAGCTCTATTCCTTTTATAAAAATAGAGGAACTTAATGTAGAGGTGCCAAGAGACTTCACAGTGTGAGATCCAAATCCATGGCTCCAAATGAGGTCTTCTTCTTTAAGGTGGTATGTCACTATCCTGTTTTATAGGAAAAACCTATATTCTTCTAAAAGAGGAATGTTGAAAATGGAAAGTAAGATTTGTTGAGTATCTAAGACATAGCAGATTGCACATCAGTGTTTTCTATGTTCCTAAGAGTTAACAGTTATAATTCTCAGTTTATTGAGGACAAAAATAAATCTCAGAGAGAATAAATATTTTCTCATGATACCCATTCAACTACTGACAATCTTTGTTAAAATCTTGTTGTGCTGTCCCTGGGGGACCATGCTGGTATCTGTAGCACACATTGCCATCTGAGGCCATATAGATGGCCTGTGATATTGCCAAGAGTCATGACAGTGTCCCTGGTTTTGCTGCAACCAAAAGGCATGTTGATGTCTGAGTTCTGTACTGCCACTGGTGTCCATGCTC
The DNA here is from genome assembly GCA_004025045.1 of Sigmodon hispidus. Classification (NCBI taxonomy): domain Eukaryota; kingdom Metazoa; phylum Chordata; class Mammalia; order Rodentia; family Cricetidae; genus Sigmodon; species Sigmodon hispidus. The sequence continues at coordinate 223,486 of PVIH01000923.1, forward strand.
AAGTCCATGGTCCATACTGATGCTGGAGGCCATGTGGAAGCCCATGCAATGGGTGGGTGTGGGGAAGGACTCAGTTTTGTTTAAGGATCTGATCGTTGGGAGTTTGACCTTACTCCATTGAGTACATAAGCAACCCAAAGGCACAAAATGGTTTGGTATACTTTTCTTGATATTTTTGTGTGTGTGCGTGAGGAGAGAGGTCACAAGAATAAGGGAGTAGACCTGGGATGATTGAATAGTGAGGTGATCAGAGAACATTACATGAATTCTCAAATTATCAATAAAAATATTATATTGGCTATAAGATAAATCAAAGAAAATTTTGCCTTTTGTTTGGTGGGAATGTCCTTATGCAAGGCATGGTAAGAAACCACAGAGCATTGATGAAATATTTCTCTGTGCAGCCATTCTGGAGTGAAAGGGATAGGATGGCTTTGTTTAGATGATAATGGAGTCATGTATAATTCTCAAAAGATGTTTTCACCTTGATTCCTGCCTTTGATGATCTGTTTGCTACAATGGCATTCAAAGCTAAAACAAACCTCAGAGGCCCTTGCTTTAAAGGGAATCTGTTCCTGAAAGCTATAATAACTCATGTACCCTCCCCTAGAGCTGAGGGCATTTCTAAATGAAGACTGCGATCTGATCAGTTGGGGATGCTCAGATGGTGTGGTTAGAGCAGCCTGTAAAACGTCTTCACACAGATAATCTAGAAAGGTGACCAGCGGGATGCACACAGAGACAAATCAGCAGTGCTCCAAGCCAGGCCATTTAAATTATTTTTAGGCAGGAAACATACTGAACGCATCAGGTTTTAGATGTGAGTAATTAATAAGAAATGTTGCCTCTCTCTTTGCATGTAGTTACATCAAGCTTGCTCTTCTCTTTTTAGTCTCAGTTCTTGGGACTGAATCTATTAGCCCTATTACAGGTCAATCTTTTATCATAAAAAGATTTTCTTGCTAAATTGCCAAGGCTGCACCCCTGGCTTTACAGAGCTGGCACTAGCTGAAACAGTGATGCCCAGCACTCACTATGTAGGGGTGCTGCCTATCTCTGATGCTACCCTCTGAGACCTGGACTAGGAAGATGTGTCAGGTTTTTGTTCAGATATACCAGCTCTCCTATAGACAAGAAGGTTGAGATAGTTTGCTATGGAAGGCCTTTCTGAAGTCAGCAACCTGCTTCACACACTAAGTGAGAACTTTCTTCTAAATTTAAGGGAGGCAAAAGCAGAACTAAACCAAACAGACATGAACACTCAAAACTCCATTTGTTTTTATTTCAAAACAAATAGAAAAATTAATCTGTGCAGGTAGATGATATTTCTGTTTTTCTGTTCTGAGATTGGGTCACCTGACTTGGCTTGAGTCCCCATATGCAGCCCCAGCTGGCCACAAGCAAACTCAGAATGTTTCTCCCTCTCTCTCCCTCCCTCCCTCTTTCCCTCCTCCTCCCTCAGTCTCCTGAAACCAGCACTCTTTTTAAAACAGCCATACAGAATTATAAAGGATTTAGTTATGCTTCCTCATAGAATGTGCATTCTAAGAACTAGCATTTCTAGTGTATTGCATCATAGATTCAAAAGTTGTGCCCAGTGGTGTTGGCATTAATAGAAACAGTGTTGATGTTAGACTGTCATGTGTGAGGTTAACACATGTTTACAGTGTCTGCCAAGTATTAATCTAGCACATATAAATAAATGAAACCCCTAGAAATTCACTGATACATGTGTACCTTCATAGTCATTGCCAACATTAGAAGTTTAATAGGTACCAAGTGGTTACTTCCATCTACACTTTCTACACTTAGGCCTATTTTCCTCTAAAACAACATGTCATCATTTTCTGCATTCCTTTCTGATAGAGATGATGATATTCTTGCTTCATGGTCCCAGACAAAGCCTTAGTGGGTACAATAACTGTGAATGTTTTAGTATTGAGGAAGGAAGCCTAGTACACTATGGTTATTGCAAGCTGAGAATGAAGCTCTAACACCCTGTAATGGTCAGGAACATAAAAAATTGCCTATGTGAATGGGCTGTGTAAGATCCAAAGCAAAGTGCATAGAGAAAGAGGAACTGAATGGTTTCCCGTTGTCACACATCTTTCTAAGCCAGCTGAGCAAAGACCTCATGACTGCCATCTATACTTTTAGCCCTGCCCTCTCCTAGGCCATGTGGGCATTACACCTCCCATGATAGCATGCCTATTTGTATCTTCCTTGTTTAGGTCTTGTTTAAGCAGCCATACTGTTGTGACTTCATGGGTATAGCTTCTCTAAAATTGCTAGGAGTCTTGATCTCATGACTTTTGAGTTGTTTATAGTTTTTCTATAATAGTGTTTATCTGTTGCAAAGAAAAAAATTATCTAATGATGAATGAGAGTTACACTTTTCTGTAGGTATAAGGATAGAAATTTAGTATGCATTTAAGAATTTTATTGGTTTAGTAAATGGGTAGATATGGGTTCTACTCCAAGATTCATGACCTCACTAGCCACATAATCATAGACAAAAATTACCAGCAGCTAAGGAATGATGAGATAGGAACTTAGTCTTCCCTAGGGAAGAGACCAGCACCGACACTCCAAATTGGTTGTTCAGTACCAAGGGTCAGCATTGAAATGATATCATTCAAATAACATGAATTAAGGAGACTACCCTTACATATTTAAGAATATGTATGTATATGTATGATGTGTGTGTATATGTTTGTGTGTGTAAAATGACAAAGAAAAGGGAGACATCAGTTTGAGAAAAAACAAGCAAAGAGTACACTAGGAGGAGGAGTGAGGGAAGAAAAGATATGGGGAACATGTGATGATATTTTCATTTCAATAAAAAATAAATAAGCTACAAAGCTAATGGAATTTAATGAGCACAGATGCCCACTCATCAAAGTTATCATTCAAATTCTTCCTGCTCACCCAGTGTAAGGCCAGTGCCTTGTGATGGGCTAAAAGATTTGTATCCCCCCCATCTTCCTCCTCCTCTTCTCTGTTCTCACTGCTCCTTCTGCCCCACCCCCCAGCTTCCATCTCAGAGGTCACTCTTCCTATTGCCTGTGCTGTCACACCCTTTATTACTGGCTTTCTTGTTTTCCCTCCTACTCACTCTATTCATGTTTTATTAAGCATTTCTGTAGTAATAATTAAGTTTTTAGCATTCAGAGATCTCAGATGAGAGTAAGCTATGTAAGCTATTATATTCACTCTGCATAGGTCCAATAATTTTACTCTGTTACTTTATCCTAAAAGGGACAAAAGTCAATAAAACTTTAGAAGATGAAGGATAAGTAGATTTCTCCTTGTCAGAGGATATTCCTAGGTCACTCTACCAAATAGCTTTCAATTCAATTCAGTTTTAAATATTTACTGGTTGACTGTTCTGTGGGGCTTTATGTAGGAAGATGGAATGGACCCATGTTTTAAGGTTAATTTGACACTGAGCAATAATCAAGTAAAAAAGAAAATGAGCATAAGTTCTATAGGATGGGGCATTACTTAAAAATAAAATAGTGCAGTGCTTTCTTTTTTACCAACTACTGTAAAATTAGTTACTTAGTTGATTTCAAGTTTGATCATGCCTCTTGTAATTGGATCATTACGGTTACAGAAAACACAAAAATTTCTGTCCAGACTTGTTGACATAGTCTACAGAATTAAAAACAGTTCATATTCAAAATAACTTGATATCACTCAAAGTTTCCATATATGACACAATACTATGAAATGCAAACCTGAAATATTCTTAGCTTTGTGTGAATAATGAAAGCTGGGCATGACACATTGTTAGTGTCTAAATATAAGACCAAGCAGCAGCATTTAAAAATAGACTAATTATTCCTGGGTATGGCTAGAAGGCTAGAAGAGGTTGTCTGGAGTTGATTAAAGAATGGTGCATGTTCTAGGTCACATGAGACAGCTGTAAATTATGTATACATATGAGGAAATTAAAAACTGTAACACTCTTTGGAAAATTGTCTTCCACACTTGTAGTAACATTTGAAATGCTTGATTTATCATTTTCATTCACAGGTATACAATAACTCAAGTTATTTACAGCACCTGTTACATTATTTAGATGATAGTTGGTCTTATATGCATATTAACAGTATGTCTTAATTAAAGCATGAAAACAGATGTCACCATTAGCAAATATAATGGGAAGGAAATTACATCTTGTCACTTGTCTTGAAATGTACTCCAGAATGCCTGAGAAGATACTGTACCTAATGATGGCTGACTAATTCAGTACACTGTGCAGGGGAAATCCAGGAAGCTTTTATTTCTCTGCTTTAAAAATGAAAAAGAGGAAGCCTTTTGAAGAATAAGTTTTTTATTCCTCTGATATTTAATTTAGACTCTAAAAGTAGGATATTTGAAGAAGCTGCTTTAAAAATTCTGACTCAATTTAGATAATTTATTTCATAGTTCTTTGTCTTGTTTATGTATTTCAATACATTAGCATGTTACTATAATGGGACAAAATACAGGTCTGACTATATGTGTATTATTCTTCGAGCATTTCACAGTAGCTGGTATTGGGCTGAGGGCTTAGCAATTTTTCAATGCCCCCATTACTTCACTGTGTGTATTAGCTATTTCACTTCTCATGGTGACACCAGAAGTTGACAGGGATGTGATGATTATTTTATAGATGGAGTAATGATATCTTAAAGCTTTGACACACTCACTTCTTTAGAGTAACGCATAGGGTTCACATTTCCTTTCTATGCACAGAATAAGATTGTTTCAGCTTCAGCATCTCCTTTAGAGATAACTGGGTGAGGCAGAACCTCTGACCAGACCAGTCTGGAATGATGTAGGTAACTGAATGAACTCCTCTAGCTGGAATGCACAAATATGAACTTACCTGGAGAAGAAGGAGTCTTGGAAAGCAGGCTCATCAGACACCCTGCAAATAAAAACATTACACTTTTTTTAAAATTTATTTATTATATATACAGTATACAGAAGAGGGTACCAAATGTCATTATAGATGGTTGTGAGCCACCATGTGGTTGCTGGGAATTGAACTCTGGACCTCTAGAAGAACAGTCAGTGCTCTTAACCTCTGAGCCATCTCTCCAGCCCCAAAAACATTACACTTTTTATCCTATATTGTTCTGTGGCTCCTAGGGACCAGAGTGGTTTAAAGAGCTTCTGAGGACATCTGCTGTTGTAAGTGGATTATTCTGATATAGTAATAAAAAGGGTAGTTATTACTTCACCAACTATCACTGGAAGGTCCTTGCAGCCACCTTGTTGTAACTAATAGTTTATCGTGAAAGAGAAGAAAAAGTGAATAAATTTTCTCAGCTCCCTAAGGTGGATGAACTCAATGTGTATAGACTGATTCAAACCAAAGGTGACAGCGTTTGATATTAGCAGTTTACAAATTTTGTTAACTCCACCCAGAATTTTTTTATTATCCCCTTTCGTTCTGTTTCCAACTCCACCAATCCAATCCCTCATGTTCCCATCCCTCCATCCTCTATGCCCCCCCACCCCTGACCCCCAGTTTACCCAGGAGATCTCATCCACCCAGAATTTTTAGAAGGAAAGGTTTATCCTAAGCTTGGAACTGCAGAAGCTATAGGCATTGGTTACTCAACACTTTATCTTGATCATATTTGTAATGCTACCAGTGACTAAATTGCCAGCACATAGAGCTTGCCCCTAGTTGTCAGTAATTATGAAGTTATAAATTTGAAATTATAAGTTCAAATTAACCCATTTATAATACATTCAAAAATACTAAATCTTATTAGGGCTTTTTAATTTTAATAATCTTTTTCTTCACCTTCTCCTCCTCTTTCTTGTTTTTCTTAATTGTGCAGTAATAATAGCCATAAGGATGGTAGGAAATTTTTCAGAAAATATTTTTGTTTCCTCGCTCCGACTGCATCTCACAGGCTTTCAGTAGGACAACTTAATCTTGTAGGTTTGTCTTCCAGACTGACTTTCTCCTGAAGAAATGCCGCTTCTGGCCTTTACTGCTGGTCTATTGATCAATTATCTAAGTCATTCATGCTGATACCCATATGCCAAGAAACTCTGCCAGTCATAGATGCTTCCCAGAGTTATCAGCTAAGTGTATTCAGAAACTTAAAAGCAAAGTGCTTTCTTCCTCATGTATTATCCATGTCTGTGCATAATAATAGCTCATATGTACTGAGCTTTCTCATGTTCTGGACATTGTACTAAGCACTTAACATTGATTATCTCAACTAACTTCCTAGAGATTTTTTCTGGTTGTTATTACTATTAAAATCCCATACATAGAGAAATTGAAAAATGGGTTTAAATTATTTTTCATGGTCATGCAGCTAAGAAATAGATAGTGCAGACTTGTTTCCAAGTAGGTCAGCCTTAGGCTTAGATTCAAGAAGTTAGATACATTCTTTTCCATAAGTGTCTTATTTTGTAATTGATTCATTAATTTTCTTTCTTACAACAACACAACAACCTTAGTAAAAGTAGTCAAGAATTCAGCAAAGGCAAGGATTATCCTGTGCTTGGCCCTGCAGAAGATCCATACACACACTGATTACTCAACACTTGGTATTGATCGTATCTGTGATGCCACCATTGACTAAATTGTCAGCACATGGAGCTTGCCTGTTATGTGTCCTTTAATACATCTATCTTACAGATGATACAAGCAGTACTTTTACTATTATTATTTAAAGTGTGTGTGTGTGTGTGTGTGTGTGTGTATGTGTGTGTGTGCACATGTGCATTTCTTTTGCCTTCATGTGTGCAACTGCTCCATATTCTTGCCTGGTCTAGGAAATGGCTAGAGGGGGAATCAGATCCCTTGAAATTGGAGTTAGAGGTAGTTGTGAGGTTCTATGTGGGTGCTGGGTCACCTGTAAAAGCAATAACTACTCTTAACCAACTCCTATTATAATTATTTTATTAAAATTTAACAACATTCATTTTATAACTTCATTTCTTATTAATTCATTCATTCCCCCTGCCCCTAGTTGTGCTGGAAGTGAGGAAACCTGTTTATCAAAAATTTAAACAATTCCCCTTCTTACACTAGGTTTTCAGCTTTTGAGCTCTGTTATGTCTACAAGCGACATTATGACATAACCCTGAGGCAGAGCTTCTAAGACTTGTCACGGAAACCTGCTGAGGCTCACTACATTCTGGACTATGAGGACAAATCATAGGGAAAGAGAAGAGAGAAAACCTTTATGGGCTCCCTGTGAGTGAGGCTTCACGCCCTTCGATGTCTCCATTTAATGCTTACTCAGGAGTGGCCTCCTATGGTAAATTGAAAACGGAATTAACAATAAATGCTTGGCTGAAGTAACAGACAATAAAACGATAATAGCTAATCTCTTGCTTGCCCTAAGTGTCATCTCAGTACTTTCAGAACACTGTGGGACACTGATTGGCTGAACGACATGTTAACAGTGCCAAGTGGAGGATGAAGAAACAAGATGAAAACACACTGACAGTATAAAAATATACAACAAACCCTGTAATATACCAAATATATGTGCATGTGTGCATATGCATGTGAATGTGTGTGTGCATGCACATTCATATGGCTTGGATAAGTAAGTGTACATAGAAGGAAAATCCTCTTTAAAAGACCACATTTGCAAGATTCTATAAATACCTCTTGTTCTTTTAAACAGTCACTTCTAAATACACATTTTTCTAATAAGTTACACCCCTGCTGTTTTTTTACCAATTTTCTTTAACACATTAAATGTTTTTAAGAAAGTTAATTTAAAAAACTGAGAACTAAGTAGAAAAATAAAAGCCCATTACGCCATCTGCTGGACACTTACATTAAGCAAAAATATATTTATTTTAAACTACAGATAAATAATGTTTTTAGATATAGGATGAAAATAACTTTTGAACTAAAGTAATCTTAAAGTAATTGAAAAAGTCTAGGGTGTCGTCTGACATACACAAAGCCCCATCGGACCTTCAGAACAGAAAATAAATGCCAGAGTAAATATTAATATTATTTGTGAATTTTTTAATTATTAAATATTTTAAACAATATATTTAAATCCATACATGTGGAGCTAGAAAGATGGATCAGTGTTAAATATATGGTACACACACATATATATACACACATATGTAATAATTAAATTTTTAAATTTATTTTGATGAAGGCAATGTTCAATGTTTATGGTTAAAATGAGTTATTCAATTTTGTTAATGAAATGAAATGCAGTTAACATATATATCACAGTACTACATTCCCTAAATAGGCTCTAAACTCCTTGGAGAAAACAAAACAAAATAAAAAAGAAATTGGATTTACCTTTATCAAAAGTATAATGCTCACATTTTAAATAGCATGCCTCCAAAATTTCAGCCGAATAAGTCATTGGCTGTTAATCATTCCTATGTCACACCTGTTGGGCATCTGCTGCACTTGGGAGGAGCTCCTAACTAGTGGAAAATCCTAGAAGAATTCTCTTTCCTTTCATCCCTATATTGTTAACTTCATGGGCTCTTTATCATTTGCCCATACGGTAAAAGGAATACACAACAATTTTTATCCATCTGCTTTTTCTGCAGTTGTGAAAGGAAACATAGGTCATACTCATTGTCTTCAGGACTCACACTCACCATTGCACACATCCCACACATGGTCTGCTGTGTGCAAATTTCCCTCAGCTGCATTCCTCTTTTTATCTTGGGGAAAGATTTCAGTTTCCTTCAATATCTACTACCTGGGCTTGGGAAAGCAGCACTTACCCATCCCACCTCTCATGCAGTCCAGTCCATGTGTTCCTAGATTTTTAAAGGCAAGACATGAAAAAGAAGTAGTCTTCTAGCTTCTGATTTCTTTGGGAATTGGAGAGTGAACAGCACAACAGAAATAAATGAGTGAGGTCCTGTGCTAATTCCAAAGACTTCTCTGAACTGAATTCTTAGCATTTGCTCACTATTTTACTATGTCTTATAGTGTACACTTTTTATTTCTTTTAATGTATATATCATTAATCAGTGAGCTGACCTCTTCATCACTGGTATCACGGAGTTTCTTGAATTTAATTCACTTACACAAATAACTCAATGATATTGTAGAGTGACAAAAATAATTCCCATACAGAAAAATCTAAATTTCAATATCATTGTTTATTAATGCTTCAATTTTTATGTATATAATTGAAATCTGTGATTCTTGTCAAACTCGCAAATCAATAACAATATGTCAATCCAAAGTTAAAGACTATAAACAAATTTCACAGAAGCATTTACAATTGCTGTCTCATGTACTGAAAAAGCATATAATAAAATGCACATTTTCACTTATTATTCATGGTAGAATATTGTCACATATTAAAATGGATTTAATTACTAAAGCAGGAGATGCAAAAGACAAAATAAGATCTAGGTACTATTGACGGTTTCAGTACCAGTATTTTGGTCCCAGAAATCAATTTCTTTTTGAAGATGATGTCTTAGAACTATGAGATGTGAGAACATTTCAAGAGGAATTTCTACTGAAGAAGGTCATTGAAGTTGTGTTAAGAGACCAATTTATGAGAGTATCACAGGTTCCAGAGCAGTTTTGAGGACATGAGCCCAATGAATCATTCCCCCCCTATTTTATGTTCATCTATCCCTCTCTCCTTTTCTTTCTTCTTTCTTGCTTTCATTTGATAATAGAAAATTGATGAACTTGATAGGGACCTAAGCTACTGTGACTTTCATTACTGAATAAAGATTTACCTGCCGCTAAAGGAAAAAACATCAGAAGAAAACAATTTGAAGGTGTAAGAGGTTTCCAGCTAGAAGAGGGTCGTGATCTTTCCCCCCTCTCTTTGTCCCCTTCTTGGATGTTTACAGCACTTCCTTGAACATTATTCTGAAACCATTGCTGTAACATACATGAGTAAAGGTGGATACAGGCTGCCTAGGCACAGTGAAAGGGAGGCCTTGATAAAGTATGAGTGCTGTTTGTCTGAAAGGTCTTCTGAGCTTTTATGGGAAGGACTTGGGAAAGAGCTCTCCTGACCTTCATGTGTCCTCTCTGGGTAGACACTGCACCCTGGGAAGACACTGCACCCTGGCTGCTGCCTTTCTGGCAACTACTCTCACTTCTGCCATGGACAAAGTCAGATTCTAAAGGCCTTGACCACACATGTCAATGGAAAAACTCCTCTTTCTAATAAAACATGCATGTGCATCCACTAATATAGAAACTAATAATGTCTGCTTATTTTTCATGACTTAGAGACCACAAGGTATAAAAGCAAAAGTAATCATGGTAGTGAACACTAGGATCTCAAACCATCAAGATTAGGGTTGTAATTTTTCAAAGAAAAAAGTTTCCTGAAGTCAGTTTAGTAAAAAGGGAGTTTGGGAACAAATGTTCTGGGGGAATGAGATTGTAGTGAAAGCATCCTAAATAGTTGCAGTGTAATGAAAGTATTACTGAGAATCTGAAATTTCCTGGGGTGAGTTTATCACCTTCGTTTTTGCTTTTCCATCATCAGATTTTCTTCATGTATTTCAGTGGAATTTCACCAGAGGTTCACATTGCTTGGTAAATTCACACTTTCATGATTCCAGAAATGCTTTAAATTGCAAGTTGAATACAAATTTAGTGTTACCATTTATGTGACATCAGGAGATTTTCTTAAGAAGGTGAATTTAATGATATGTCAACAAAGAAAGTGAAAGTAGAGTCTTAGACAGTAGTTTTCCAGTCAGTAAGTGGAGTTGTCTATCTCATGTTATTGTGGAGTTAAATTCTTTCGGGAAACTGATTAAATGATGATCAGTTTTTTTGCCAATATTATTAAATGCATTTACAGGTGAAATTCTATTGAATTTATTTTCTATTCAGTGATATTTAATGAGCTAGAAAGGACCTTTTTTCTCTTTAATATGAAATGCCTCTCTCACACAAACATAGCACACATATGTATGGAGAGGAAGAGAGAGAATAAGAACTAATTCTCTTTCAACTTTAAACAAAATATCTCATATTTTTGGGGGGCACAGAACTTTCTACATACTATGAGAAACTTATGTTATGAATTTCAACAATGCAAGAGGTAAAAACAGAGAGAGACTCAATATCAGTCTTATACAGCTGCTTTGATGGAGAAATTGGCACACATACTTATGTAATGCATGACATGTGCACAATATTATATGCATGTATCCACAATATTATATGCAAGGTCATTCTCTCTTCTCCATTTATGCCCAGCCCCACCACGGGCAGGTGGTCCCAAGGTCTCACAGTCCCAATATTGCTTAGTTCATCCTCCACTCCTGGCAAATCCAGTTTTCTCCCCCCAATATCAAGACTGAGTCAGGTGTTCCTCTACCAGGAGTGGGATCCAAGGAGTCAGTCCAAGGTGTTTCCAATCCGAAGCTGTTCAGTGGTTGTAGTTTGCAGCTTGGGCATGCTTTGCTTTTTTTTTTCCTTTTTTTGTTTTGTTGTTGTTGTTGTTGTTCTTGTTGATTTTTTGTTTGTTTGTTTGTTTGTTTGAGTCCACTAATGAGTGACTACATCCCCTGCTTATCTTTCTGGGTTTGTGATACCTCGCTCAGGAGGATATTCTTCAAATCTATCTGTTTGCCTGCAAATTTTAGGATATCATTTTTTCTTACTGCTGAGTAGTACTCCATTGTGTTGATGTACCACAGTTTGTTAATCCATTCTTCAGTTGAGGGGCATCTAGGTTGTTTCTAGGTTCTTGCTATTACAAATAATGCTGCTGTGAACATAGTTGAGTTAATGTCATTGGAGTGTGATTGTGTATCTTTAGGGTATACACCCAGAAGTGGCATTACTGGGTCCTTGGGGAGATTGATTCTCAGCTTTCTGAGAAACCTCCATAGTGCATTCCAAAGTGGCTGAACAAGCTTACACTCCCACCAACAATGGAGGAGTGTTCCCCTTGCTCTGCACCCTCTCCAGCATAGGCTGTCATCTGTGTCTTTTATCTTAGCCAATCTGACAGGTGTCAGGTGGTACCTCAAAGTTGTCTTGATTTGCATTTCTCTGATGGCTAAAGATAATGAGCACTTTTTCAAGTGCCTTTCAGCCATTTGTAATTATTCTACTGAGAATTCCCTTTTTAGATCTGAATCCCATTTTTTGATTGGGTTATTCAAGGTTTTGGGCTCTAGATTCTTGAGTTCTTTATATATCTTAGAGATCAGTCCTCTATCATTTGTAGGGTTGGTGAAAATCTTTTCCCATTCTGTAGGCTGTCGTTTAGTCCTATTGACAGTGTCCTTGGCTTTACTGAAGCTTCCTAGCTTCAGGAGATCCCTCTTATTGATTGTTGATCTTAGTATCTGTGCCACTGGTGTTATATTTAGGAAGTGGTTGCCTGTGCCAATTCATAGAAGTGTATTTCCCAGTTTCTTTTCTATCAAGTTCAAAATGGCTGGATTTATGTTGAGGTCTTTGATCCACTTGGATTTGAGTTTTGTGCAGGGTGACAGGCTCGGATCTATTTGCAATTTTCTACACACTACAATCCAGCTATGCCAACACCATTTGTTAAATATACTATCTTTTTTCCATTGAACATTATGGGCCTCTTTGTCAAAGATCAGGTGTTCATTCGTAAATTTTTGGGTTAATGTCTGGATCCTCAGTTATATTCCATTGATGCATAAGTCTGTTTTTATGCCAGTACCAGGCTGTTTTTATTAAGTTAAACTTTATAGTCATCTTAAACTGTCTTCTATCATGATGCATTTTAATCTACTTGTCAATTAGAAAAAAACTGTAATAATAGATGTCTCTATTTGTATTCTATTCAATTAAGCATAACATTAAATTTATATTTTTAAATACTAGATTATTGTTAGTGTCATGCCTGTGTGCTTGTGTGTGTGTGTGTGTGTGTTTGGTTGTTTTATTGAAATGAGGTCTTGCCTTATAACAAAGTCTGCCCTTAAATTCAATCTTCATGCTTCAGCCTTTAGAGTGCACAGTTCACTGGCTTAGCAATGCTTTTTGAATTAAATATTATAAAATATTTTATTTATTTAGGATGAGGTATTTTTTTTTGCTTTTTTACTCTTTCCTTGAAATATTCTTTTTTCCTGTTATTTCAAACATTCTGTCTTTCTGTTTAATGGAAATAACCCACCTCATTAGAAATCACATGTTGTGCCACATTTGAGTCTATCTTTTCTAAGCCTCACTTAACTAGAATTTCCAGAACCTGACATGGACATCTTTGCCTGATTCTCATGGTACACTGTATTTTACTTAGGATTATTCCTAGGGAGTTCATCATATGTCACCTCCTGCTACAGTTACTAGCCATTCTTCCTCTGTAGTTTCATATTTTCATTTTTAAATTAAATATTTTGTCTTTTTGTATTTCATATTTTCCACCACTGAGTTGTAGGTCATACATTCTTTTCAAATATTTTTGTTGGCTAACAACTAAAGCATTTTCTTTCACTGTATAACAGTGATAACTGAAGTTGTTTGTCAAAGAACTTCAGTGCCTCTTTCTAGACAGATCTCTGCATTGGAGTTATGTTACCTTGTCAAATACTGTTTCTATTTCATTTTATTTTTTGTGGATTTTGCACAGTTTATTTCGTGCTCCAACATTTATTTCAAGTTATGTTAAAAGCATTTTTCACCAGTACTTTAATGATTTTATGTGAGTAGGTGAGGTTATTGTTTTTTCAGATATTTGGTCTTCAGTATGAACTCACTTGCAAATTATGTGTTTCACTCAGGATGGACTAATGAAATTATAACTATATTTAATTATGTATGCACACATATAAAAATACATATTGGCTGCTATCAAGAAGGTGTCCTCATTACTTGCATAACCCTTATATTTGCTATTTGGCTGGAGGCAGGTATCATATACAGAAGAAATAATGATGCTTTATTAAGAAATATAAAGTGACTTATGAGTGAACACATGAAACTCCACAATATTACAATAGGAAAGGGTTTTATCTAAGTGGCCAGAGCCTCATAAATTCTATATTGTACAAAAAATTTCCTTAAAGGGCTGGATGTGTGTCTTAGGTTTAGAGTGTGTGCTTAGTATGCACAAGGCCCTGTACTCAGTCTCAAGAACCATTCATACATATACAAAAAAAAAAAAAAAACAGAAAATAATCTAAAATCCTGAGAAGATTTTAGAAGCCCATTGGATTGGTCCTAATAAAATGTATCGAGTTCCTAGGTTTAAATTTTGAACTGCCAAGAGGATTTGGTTTAGAAACCATTATATCTCACCATTAAAAAAGTCCTAAATAAAGAATTCACAGACTAGCCCATTAGCCAACTGTAGCCTGCCATCTCTCTCTTTATAAATAAAAGTTTTATTAGAATGTATCCACACTCCTTCATTTCTGTTCTATCCATGGCTACTTTCCTGTCAGAAGAGGGCAAGTGGGTGGTTACAACAAATACTATGTGGCTCATAAAGACTAAAATATTTACTATCTGACCTTTTACTGCAAAGTTTACCGACAACCATATTAAATCATACTCCCTATTATAGAATAAATTTATATGAAAACCTATTTCTTACCCTGATTTCTGAAATATTTTTGATTCCTTAGTCAATTTATGTTATTATCTCTAACAGTAAAGATCTGATTCAGGGACCTAGATATGTGTTTATTCTTGATCCTCTTATGCTTAGAGTTTATTTCTGTTTATTTGAATGTGGTTATTTTTTTTCTTCCATCCCTCACAATCCTTTCATTTAATAGAATGCTGTTAAATCCCAGGGCTACTTTATGTATATATGTTAAAGTGACAGTCATCCCTGATTGTTTCCTATTAACTTAAACTTATATGGTATAAGTATAAATCATTGACCTATCAAACAATTCATCAATGAACCGACTAGATATTTGTGCACTCATTAAAAAATATCCCATGTATATTATTCTTTTATAAAATGAAATTATCTAGATTTCCAATTGAGAACGGTATCAACATAATATTCAACTCTGTTGTATGGGAGTTTACACACATTTGCTTTAAGTATGAATTAAATGGAAAAATATCAGTTGGCAAAGATGACAGTAATGATTCAAGTTCTGCTCTAGAGCTGATAGAGGTTAAAAAGAGACACATAACATAAGCAAATCCCAGGACAGGAGCACTACTTAGCGTGGCCCTGACTCATCACCACCTTCTGTGTCTGGGGATTGCAACTCTCACAGTCACCTTATGTTAAGTATAACATTAACTGCCAGAATTAACAATTTTGTCTTTGCGTTCTGTGTTTTAGGGGGCACTCATATCCAGGCTGTTAGCTCAAACACACAGATAAATTTGATCAGCCATTTCCCAGGCTTGTCTCCTGATAGATGGTCCAAGACTGTTGACTTGGCTTAGTGCCAAGTCTCTTTGTTCCCATTTACAATGTGGAGAAATCCTTAATCTGGGGGACTCACTGTAGGTTGGAGAGTTTTGTTCTAATAGCTCTGGTTAGAGCAATTTAAGATTGAAGGGCTTGAACTGATGAATTGAGGGATCTAAATCTTAGTGCTAACATTCTTTTGGGAAAGGGCTTACCTTCTCAGCCTTGACTGATGCACACCAGATCTGTAAAAGTAGGAGCTCTGTATTGAGATCAAGAAAGATCAGGGTATGTGTACTCTGGGATAGATTGCTTTTGTTTTCAGCTTGGTGAAGAAAGTAGATTTGCATGTGCTGCTTTTCCTCAAACAGCTCTACTTTAGTTTTCTTTAGAAAAAAATGGCTAAGTTTTGTGTCTCCCTTCATTTACTTAGTTCATTCTCTTGTCTCTTTTGCCCAGGAGATTGCATCAACAGTTTGAAAGCTATAAGGAACAAGTGAGAAAAATTGGAGAGGAAGCACGACGTTATCAGGGAGAGCACAAAGATGATGCTCCAACATGTGGAATCTGTCATAAGACGAAGTTCGCTGATGGATGTGGCCATCTTTGCTCCTATTGTCGTACCAAGTTCTGTGCACGCTGCGGAGGCCGTGTGTCTCTGCGATCGAACAATGTGAGTGTCCTGTGAACACATCAGGTGCCCAAGAGCTGAACAAAGCCACCACATTTGCAAGCATGCAAATACTTGCATGGTCTGAGACTAAAGCATGCATGCAATATGCAGAGGAACACATCCTTCTGTCTTCTTTTTTTATTAACAAAATGGAAAAAAACAGTGGACTACTGTTGAACATAACACTAGCAAGATACTTAGTATATGTGGAACTTTATAAATGATTCCCATTTCAAGCCTAAGCATGCCCATCCAAAGCACTTATTTCTCTAAATAAGTGTAAACTTAGTACCACTAAGGATTATAGAATCCTTGAAGTAACTATGATCTATTAAGTAATGGTTAGTTCCCATGATAGTAATTATAATAGCATTATCCAGCCAAAGGATTAGTGTTACCCTCATCTTATAAGACGTATTCAGATATTTATGGGACAAATTAAGCCATTTTTATATGCTAGGGTTATGAGATGTGTTTCCACCTGCAGAAATTTTCTAATTTTGCTGAAATGACACAATGGTATTCTGCTGTGTCATAGTTTTGTGTTAGTACAAATATTTTGTGCATTAAGATTCTAAATAAAAAATAAATTATTTCTAGGGTAACAGAACCCAACCCAATGTGTAAAATTCAAGACCCAGATTTGCAATTATTTACTCTAAAATACACTTGAGTGTTATACTCTTCTCATATTACCTGTGTTAGTACAGTAGAATTATTTGTAGAAACATCCAAATGAATTTCGGGACTGAGATCTGTAGTACATTATTTACCAATTATGATGATTACTGCCTTAAAAATTTACCAATATTTAGTCCAAGATTTATCATATTGTCCAACCATGTGCATAATGTGATATAAATATATTTTAAACCATTAAAACTTGAAATTCTTCTAATTTAGGACAACTAATTAAGATTGAAAACACACTTCTCAGCTATTGGTTAGTTGGCCATCTGAATTTTAGTAGGACATTCTAGAATCGCTTCCAGAGAAATAAAGACACTGAGTATAATAAGCACATTTTATAGTTTAATGTAAGACTAGTTTCAACTCTAAGCAAGCATTTTCTTAACTATAAAACAGAATACTGATTATCTTTCTACTTACTATGAAAGTGAAGTAATAATTTAAGCCAACATTACATGTAGAGAGTTCATAAGATGTATCTGTTTATGCCTTGTCCAATTTTCAATGTTTGTAAGTATGTCCTTTGAGGAGAATTTTTGCAGGTGGATCCTGGAGGTGATTATAATACATAACAGTCTGAAAGTTTCTGGCAGTTGCAGTTAGTGTCCATCAGCCAGGATGTATGCTGGCTGGAAACCTCCAGCTGCTGAGGCTGCTAGCCTCCCGTTATGGGGTTGGGGCATGCCAACTCCCACACAATTGACTGCTAGTATATCAATGCTGTTAAACTCAGGTTGTTTAAAGAAAACTGAGGCAAGAAGTGCTTTTATTCTTTGAAGCAGATACTAACACCTGTCTTGGTTCATTTTACTTATACAAATATTACCCCAACTTGAAAAAAAATTTAAAGAAATAAACTAAGATGTCTATCTTAAAATATTGTCTTTTGTATAACAACAAAATAGTGTATAAACCTGTTTTGCTCTTATGATAAAATATTGAAGTACATATAAATAAATACCATTTTTACTGTTATAGAACAAGACATGCCAAAAATACTTGTACTTCTCCCATTTTATCTATAGCACTTTCATTATTAGATATTTTCCTAAACTTTGTCTCTTACCATTTTCACTGTAACTTAATAAAATTTTAGTATAACTCTATGTGACTAATAAAGTATTTTCAATAACAAGAGGCAGCATGTGGCAAGTTGACATTTCTTTCTGAAGGTTTTTGTTTTTATTTTTCCTTTGGATATATTGCTTGCTCTGCCAGGCATCTGGCTATTGGTTGATACCAGCTTTGCTGTCCTTCTGCCTCAGCCTCCTCAATGCTAGGATTACAGACATGTGTCAGGAGGCCTGATACCAAGTAAAATGTTCAATGTAGAACCAATCTAAACTCTAAAGCTCAGGAAAGTGAGCCCAGTTCTTGCACCCAGCATGTGACTTACGTGTTCTAACATTTTGAAGAACTGTATGTGTTGTATTGATATCACAATTACGAATGTGTGGCTTATCTTGTTTCTCTTTCTTCTCTCCCTACTCTGCTTCGTTGGATGTTTTCCCAAAGGAGGACAAAGTGGTTAGAATCCATGCTTTCTTTTCTATGATTTGATATGCTGTAATTTTGTGAACTTGATTAAGTGACAGTTGCATATAATTCTGTTAATCACAACATTACACAATGCAGTTTTATAATTGGAAGAGCTCATCCATAGTTGACATGAGAATGAAACTGAGATGAACACCTAAGAACCAACAGAATTTTTTACATTTATATATAAAGTATGTAGGGACTGGATTCATGTAAACAGTTATATTTTGTTATAATTACCAGCCCATTGTCCTTAGCTTTAGGAATTTGGTGATTATTCTGTTTCAGGAACAGAAAACTCTAATGGGCTTTCACTCCGTAATACCCTTTAGGTGTGAAGGCTGGTGATTTGAAACTGTGCTACAGAAGGAGACAAGGTATACAGACTTGGTACAGACAGAGAAAAAATTAAAGTCAAATCAAAATTATGTTACTTTTCTATTTAACACATGACATTAGAATTGTCATGATGAGGCACATTTAGCTCTTTTCCTGGCTCTAGGGCATCAACTGCTTCTTGTGGATGAGAGATCATTTTTGCCTCTTACTAACTGTAGGACCCACAAGGCTCTTTGTATTTGGGAATTGGGGTCAGGTGGCATCTTCCATCAGCATCTCCTCTCTATACTCTGTATACCTTCCTCTGGTGTAAATGATAACTTCCTTGGGGATCTTTAAATTCCCCAAGTCACAAGCAGGCAATGAATATTTTGGATTAAATATACCATTTCAACTGCCTTTGTTAATATCTTTCAAATTTAAGTGATATACTGCAGTACATGATGAACAAGCTTTACATTAAACTGAATATTAATCTGTGTTTGCAAACTTCATGCACATTTTTGGCCATCAGGTTTTTTTTTTAATGCAAAAGAAACAAGGTTGAAAATTTCTACAGCGTAGTAGATTTTCACTAAATGTTTTGCCTGTTATTGGTGTGTGGGATCACTGCTTTAATGATTGATACATCTCATTAAACAAAATAACTGAATAATAATAATTCACCTAGAATTTAATAAATAGTATCATTTTGGACAGTTGACATTAGAAATGTAGACTTGAGTTATGTCAGAGAATAAAAAGGTAAGTTTATAGTGGTAATATTCAGACTTGATATAAGTCCAGCTATTTCTGCAGACCTGGCCAGGAGCGTTGGCTGTTCAACTGTATCCCCATGATGGATGGTAGGTGTTTTGGACTTGCTGTGCTTATTATGATGTTGGCTACATAATGATAATCCAGGCAAACTTTGTGGTTGCAATGGAAATAATGTAAAATAAAATCACTTAAAAATATTTTCCTCACTTCAGTTGGAAAGTACGCATCAATTAACTTGAGTTTAAACTACTCAGTCAACATTTCTTTGAACACTTTTTAGCCCATGAGGCACTTTAGTAAATCGATGTTTCAGTCTAAGGAAATTAATATCAGATTTTGTCCTTAGGCAGTTTACAGAAAATAACAGAGTGTATTTTAAATATTAAAATTTTGTGATCATGTGTGTATGTGTGATTGTTGTGGTATGTGTGTGTATCTTTGCATGCACATACATATGTTAAAGGGAGCCAAAAGAAACAAGAGAAAAAAAAAAAAAGAAACAAGAGCAGAGTGTCAGATTTTTCTTGGAATGGAGTTGTAGACAGTTGTGAGCTGCTTTGTGTGGGTGCTGCGGACGGAGCTCCAGTCCATGTAAGAGCAGAAAGTGTTCTTAACTGCTGGACTATCTCCCCTGCCCCAGAATAACTAAGTGTTGAACTAAACATTTCTAGAGCTTTTCTTATTCTCTGCAGTATCTTTATTTTTGACAGTTGGCCGGGGGGGGGGGGGGAAACGGGACAACGGAGACATGGATGAAGAGAAAATGAATAAAACTTACCTTAAACTAGCCTTCATCAGCATGATAATAATGAATTCTACATGGTCTAACAAATTGGTGATTAAAAGATTAGAGAAAACCTTAGGTTATCTAAAATAAATATATGTATTTTTCTTAATTAAGTCCAGCTAAACGTTAATTATAATATTAACCCAGAACTATTTAAACTATTGTTTGAAAACATTATCCTTAGCCTAAGTCATATGTAATAGTAATTTGAAAAGGTATAAATTGATTAACAGAAAGTTCTGTAATATAGAATGACTTTGATTTGGGCATGTGTTGTAGCTTATAATAGAAAATAATATTTTATACATGCATACTTACATTGGTAAAACTAATATTATGCCTTTTACTTTGTTGAACGCCCCTCTTCCAAGCCCAAAATATAGGAATGTTGTAAAACTTTCCCGGAGCCTGTTTAATTAATTTTATTTTGTTTTACTCTACTTGGAGGAAAAGGGTGGAGCTTGGATCATCCCGTTGGTAATCTCACTTTCTGCTGGTGAAACAGTAGAATGAATCTTCTAAATTCAGTTACCTTGTGATTTCCTATAAATTTTCATCAGTCTTCTTCTGGTGAGAAATATTGCATTATGGATACAGTAAACAAAATGAGCTTGTTCTTTTCTAGATTATCCAGTTTTCAAAAAGATGCATCAAGCTTAATGTTAAGAATAAAAAAAAACCACTGGTATTGCTGTGAAAACCGGACCCTATCCTTTGTGGTATTCTCTCAAAATGTGAAAACATTAGACACATATCTTCTAAAATGTACACATAAAGTATTTTTGTCATATTATGTTCATTATAATTAACACTATTTTGCATATATAATTATATTTATTATGAATAATAAGGATGAAATACTATGCTAAGGAGTCACAATTTTTAAAAACTCCTTATTAAATTTTCATTGGTATTTATTGAAATTTTGTCAAAGGTTATGTTGATGAAACAAGTGTGTTCTTATTTTTGAAGCCCTTATATTAGTAAGAGTTACTTCAAAATGTGACAGTAACACCATAATGTGGAGCTAGCCTTATCATAAGATCCTAAAGGATGGCTAATTCTTAAGAGCATAAAAAACACCCTCACACAGACATGCACTAAAGCACACTGTTCTTTAATTACAAAATAAACATCTTTGGAACTTTTCTCTTGCTAGAAATAAATGCAAGCAAGCCAGAAAATTACAACTATTTTAAACAAGTAATTTGCATGATTGCATTAAATATTTATTATTATTGTGAAAAATTCTCTCATACTTGTTCATATTTAGTCCATAGGTGACAAGGCAGAGGCTTACAGTCAAATCAGCCTTAACTCATTTGAAGAACAAGATTTTCAAGAGTTTAGTTGAGATCCATTTTGTTCTTGAAGCCTTGAATTTTTTGACATTTATGTAGAAATACATCCCACAAAGATATGCTATTTTTAAGGGTTTTATTAAAACGTTCACATAGACAGAAGATAATCAATAGAAATCTTAGGTTGTATCAAAGGAGAACTTACATTATACAAGTCAGTTGGTTAGATTTGTCAGATTTTATCAGGTTTCATTAAACTGACCCTAAAGAATAAACAATACATAAGCGGCAGATGTTCTTAATGAAGAGGTTTAAGAAAGCTGTGAACTCATGTGTTTCTGCATTTGTGTCTAGGTATGCATGTGTACAAACATATGTGCTTGTATGTGCATGTGGAGGCCATAGGCTAACACAGGGTGTTTTTTCAATTGCTCCATTACTTTATTTTGTTTGGTAACAAGGTCTCACTGTGTAGCCCTGTCTGACTGAATTTCTAGGCCAAGCTGGCCTGGAACTCCCAGATACCTGCTTGCCTGTTGCTCCCAAGTACTAATGCTGAGGTTTAAAGACGCACGTCACAATACCTAGCTCCGATTTGCTTTTTGAGGGAGAGTCTCTCATTAGACCTGATTCTTCTAGACTGAATAGACAGCAAGCATGAAGGCTCACCTGTGTGTAATCAGCCCAAAGCCACCACACCTGGCTATATAGCTCCCTGTGTTTATGTGGTAAGCATTTTACTGGATGAACTGTCTCTCCAGTTCCAGGTGTCTAGTTCTCGTACAAATATGTTTTAAGACTTTGCTTATTAGGTGCTGTAGACATGCCTCAGAGGTTTAGAGTACTGGCTGTTCTTCCCAAAAGGAGTAGGTTCAATTCCATTACAGTCCTGATGAATCACAACTGTCTGTACCTACAGTTCTAAAGGACATACTGCCCTCTTCTGGCTTCTGTGGGCACCAGGAATATTCATGCAAGCAAACACCCTTACAAATAAAATAGAAATTTAAAAATTAATTCACAATCAACACCATTATTCTGGAAATGTTTGATGATACTCAAAACCAAGTTCATCCAATTTTGATCTTTTTCTCTTTCTTGAGTTATCTTTTAATAGTTATAAAATGTGTATCAGAAAATTATAAAAGTCATATTAAGATCAACAAAGCTATACTAGGCTGTAGAAAATGAGAGTTTTCTAGTATAAAGAAAGGGACATGTTAACAGTTTTCACAGAGCCTAAAACTATGCTGGAAAAAAAAAACTACTGAATTTTGTCTAAAGATGTCCAATCTCCGTTTATATACTTAATTATAGAATTTCTAGGTCATAGATAATTTCATTGAGAAGTTTCTATACTGTTTTCCAAAGAAAAAAAGTTGTCAATTCCTCCAGTTTGGGCCAATATTTGTCATTATGTCACTATTTTCTCCCTTCCCCCCCCCCGCTCCCACTCCTGTGTGTGTGTGTGTGTGTGTGTGTGTGTGTGTGTGTGTGTGTGTGTGTGTGTGCTCATGGGTTCATGTGTGGATGGGGATACCTGCATGCAGAGGGCAGAGGGTAGCCTCAGGGATACTAAAA
Source organism: Sigmodon hispidus (assembly GCA_004025045.1). Classification (NCBI taxonomy): domain Eukaryota; kingdom Metazoa; phylum Chordata; class Mammalia; order Rodentia; family Cricetidae; genus Sigmodon; species Sigmodon hispidus. The sequence goes on from PVIH01000923.1 coordinate 246,481, forward strand.
GAGATGAATGCCTTGTATTTCATAGAGTCTTTCACTGGAACCTGGACCTTGCCCATTGGCTGAAGCTGGCCGGCCAGTCACCCAGGGGGTCAGTTTAGTTGGGCCTACAGAGGACACAACGGCTGAAGCTTTTATGAGTGTTTTCATTCATGCTTCTTTGTTAGGCATTTTAGTGCTTTATCTTCAGATGCATAGATTATTTTTATTATTTTCTTTAAATTAATAACATAATATATGAAGTAAAATTATACCTCATTCTTGTTTTCATAAAACTATTTAACTGGCATTACATTAGTTTGATACCTTCAATAGTTCAATTTGATAGTACGTTATAGTCTTATGCTAAGATGTTTGTGAGTTAAGAATTTCTTGGGCACATTCTTTTCAAAAGGATGTTGTGTTTACTGCATTGGGAATCAGTTTCTTAGTCAATATTGTCACACACCTGTTATCTTGGCACTTAGGGGCTGATGCAGGGCTGTGAGCAAAGTGACAACTGAGTTTGATAATGTCCTGAGCTGCAAGAAATAACCTATCTTCTGCTCCCCAACAAAATAACTTTGTTCAGAAAGGTTTCTGTTGAATTTGTTACATCATCATTCTATAAAAGCTATTCAAATAGACTTTTCATAGCTCTGTGCTAATTCATTTATCCTTGTATTCACTTTTATTTGTGGACTTATTTTTCATATCGAGCCATATACATAATTACTTTTCTTTATAAATTATCTTTCTTTTCAATAAGCACAATTTTGTTGTTTATGCATACCAATGTGCTCTCTGATCAGTGTAGTATAAAAATTATTCATTATTAAAAAACAATCGCATTCCATCGCTAAACTTAAATAAGCAGCCTAGAAATTAATTATGATAATTAGGAATAAAGCCCTTTCCCTAGGTAACATGCATTCAGTCATTCATTTATTTATTCTATCTGGGACTTGAAAAAGATTGTTTTAGCATGAATTGTTAAGCTCTGCATTTAATATAATATACATAAAGCCTTTAGTCTACTGATGTGGTCTTTAATTAACTCAGCTTAAAGGCACATATGTATATGATGTATGTGTGTTTGACTGACATTAAGTATGCTGTATTTTCTACTATAAATTTCTAAACTATTTTATTAAGAAATAAATACTTTTTTCCTGTAAGTGTGTAGGATCTTTGAACTGCGTATTTAATTAACATGTCTAAGTACTCAAGCCATTCAGTGCCAAATGCATCTTTTACCCATTTGCATACATGCCATAAGTTTGTTAGATCATAACCACTCCTGATATTCTGATTATTTAGAGCAGTTTTAAAGATATTCCTAAGACATTCCAAGACTGTGTTTAGAAAATGTATTGTGAATTTATTGCAGTTTGAAAATAGATTTACTTTAAAAGATGTGTTATTAACTTGGATGTTAGACATTTGAAACGTAATAATTCCTTGATTTTTTATATCTTATTACTATAAAATTAATAAGCAACAGTATAAAATAACTATTTAGTTGTTGTGTAATTCTTTTATCTAATACTTTTTGTATATAGATAATATTGTAAATCTTCCATTTGTGTTGCTTTATAATGTAGAGGAATAATTTCATGTATGTTGTAAAATAATTTACCTCCATAAAAATCAATCAAATGCTTTTATTGATAATAAAATGCTATTGAGGCAGTTACATGGAAAATGTAGAGCCCAACTCTTCTATAGAGAAATATGCTTTGTGAGTCTTTAGTTGATTCCAGGGATTTTAACATGTGTCTTTTAAACTACATAAAAGCTAACCAAGCATGTTATTCATTGAGTTGTGTGTGCACTTCAAAAAAATCAGTAAAATAAATGCATATATGACATATGACAGTCACAGGGAAAAGGCAAATGAGTCCATAAAAGTAGTCAACTCAAGCATCACTGGGGCATATAGGTGCAAAGATAGTTTACTCAAACAAAGACTTTCTACTTTTAAATTTGATTACATTTTATTATTACCTTATTAACTTGTTTGTCAAAATCGTTAATTCCACAGCAGTCTCCCTAAGTCCATACATTTGATTTCTTCTTGAAATTTACAGTTCCTATAGACCTGAGAATTATCATTGCCCACACAGAGAACATTTTGAGAGATGCTTATGGGGTTTCATCTTCAGCTGGTTATATTAAGCTGCCAGCAACAGCAACATCTCTGAATACATATTCTTTCTTATATTTTAATACATTTTTAGATTCATTAGCATTAAGATTCTTGGTAACTTTTCCAACTGATGAAGGTCCACCTACAATGCAACCTCAGAATCCTCGATTTCGGATGCTCTCAGAATGCCTCACAGGATTAGCTCTCTGCATTCTTTCTATTTATTTCATTTAACACATTCTACTTCTGTTGGGAAATCTTTGCAGATTTGTATTCTGTGATGAATACAATACCAAATATATCATGTCATTTGGTACACTATAACTAAATTTGTATTTTATGGATAATGATAACTAAATGGGAATTAAATGATTTATAGTATATAATAAATTTTAATATCATTAATACATATTATATTACTCTTCTTGACAGCACCTCAGCTACCATCTTTTTTAGGTAGCGTATAAACATTGTCACTTGAAGTGGCATTTTATTTGCCAGGATACAATTTCTCTGATTTTTCAAGAGCTCTGTCTGTCCACATTCTTCTGGATGTGTAGGAACAAAAAAAAAAAAAAAACACTGTTCTCCATTTATTATTGGTTAGCAAGTAAATATTTCTCATTTTCCTTTTTGTTTTGTTTTCCATCTTTTGTTTGTTTATATTGTTTGATAGCATGAAAGTTGGAATATTAAATATGATATAGGAAAGGTGTCAGGATGCCTAAAATAAGCTAAGACATTTTTATAACCAATACATATGGATTTCTATCTCTTAAAAAGTCTATTTAAAAAAAAAACCTTTTTGAGACTTTTTAATTTGTTCCTCTTCGTGATAACAGAAAGAGCTTAACAAAGCCATAATCCATGCTTTTTTTATTGCTAAATAATGACTTGTCTTCTGTCCTCAACTGAGGCAATTCCCTTCTTGGCCATTGCTGGTCTTCTTGGTAGTCTTAGGGGTTAAGGGTAGGATTTGGGTTAGGGCTAGGGTTTAGGGTTAAATGTCAGGGTTAGGAGTGAGGGTAGGGGTTAGGATTAGAGTTTAGGGTTAGGTGTTAGAAATAGTATTTAGAGTTAGGATTATGGTTAGGAGTTGGGTTTTATGATTAGAACTAAGATTTGGGTTATGGTTAGGAGTTAATAGCAGGTTTTAAGGTGTTAGGGGTAAGGTCTATGCTTAGGTTTAAGGGTTAGTGATTAGGATTATGGTTAGGGTTAATGGATAGTGGTTAAGATAAGGTTTTATTATTAGGGTTTAGGATAGGGGTTTAGAGTATTGCTAGGGTTATGGTTAAAAGTTTGGTGTTAGGATTAGGTTTAGGGTTAAGGTTTGTGTTAGAGTTAGGGGATGAACACCAGCTGAGTTTCCTATGTACGGACATCATTTCCATCTTTTCTTTTTACTTTTTGTTTTTTTTGGGTTTTTTTTTTGTCTTCACCCTTTTTATCAGAATTTCAACACTGGTTTTTGCATGATTATCTTTCTCAGTGAGTTCTGTATCATTTGAAATCCAAATTTTCTTACTTCAGAATTTTCTATTTTCTAAAAGGAAACCATTCCAAAATTATCATAGATTTTATTTTTCCTGGAAGTTCATCTAATGTTCTCATGATCATATAATTTGTATTACTGTTTCTTTGGAAACTATTTCTTCCCAAATTGTGGAAAAATTCAACTTTTTTAAAAAATAATATGTTCATTCATGTTTGATCTTTGAAATTTGAAGCTTCTCCTTTTTCTAAATTCAAGTTTTAGAGAAAAAGGAAAGTCTCTACTTTTGTGAGTTCAACTTGTCAACTTGCTGAAGGGTGATAAAAAGGTACCAAAGGATGGTGCTGCAGTACAGGGACTTGAGAACAGATCTCATGATTCTCACTGTCTGTTGAGCTATCACTTCTGTCTTGCCCCATTTCTGTATGGTTGTATTTCATTCACTCCCACTACTCATTAACTACCTTACTTCCAGCCACTCTGGGTGCCCCTACCATCCTAATACCCCTAGCACAGTAGCAAATAGAGAATACCAGAAGGGCTTAGTGAGAGCATAGAATGCATTTACAGATACTCAGTAAGTACCTGTGGTGACAGACTCAGTTGGCAAAATGCTTGCTATTCAAGAACAAGGAACTGGATTTCATCTTCAGCATTATTGTTATAAATAGTAAATAAATAGATCTATAGAGACAGATGACAGAGACAAATTATAGGCAAACACCTATAATCCTAGCACTATGGATTTTCGGGCTCCCAGTCTGACTGAAACAGTGAGTTCTGAGATCAAGAAAAAACAGTGTCTCAAAACTAATTTGGAGAGAGATTGGATAAGACACTTGATCTTGGCCTCTGGCCACCACACACATGTGGATCAACATGTAAATGCACCTACCTCCACAAATATGCACACAGACAAACACATACACCTATGTACAAACACCATGTTACACACACATACACAACTCAGATTCTTGCAATAAAATATGGTTCATTCTATATTCTACTGTGGTGAATGGGTAATCTATTATGTAAGTTTCACAAATCAAAGTAATGCTTATATGTATAATTCAGTCTATGCAATGTCTCCTCTCATTTCCCCAAATGATCTTTTATGTTATTAAAATCCTGACACCTGGACTCTTCATGTTTTGGGCATCCTATTTACTCTTATCATCTCCCATCCTTCTTTTTCCTATTTCTGTTGCTTCCTGATCACCCTGTTCATCCTGTCCCCTATTCACAGTTAGCATAAATATGACTTTGATTTCAAGCAAAGTTCTCTTCTGTAATATTCTTAGCATTTCCTACTCCCAAGCTGTCTTAGGGTTCTACTCAAGCATTGCCTTAAATAGGTTCTACCATTATTCCATTTAAAAGTTTAGCTATCTTTTTTGTCATGACATTACTTGCTGTTCGCCATATTTAAATTTTCTCTAGAGGTATGACTTCTGCAGAATATAGTTATGTATCTTTATATCTGTCTATCTGTCATCCATCCATCCAGCTTCCTACATATTTATCTATCAGTCTAAAACGCTTGTTCATTGTTATCTTTATGAAGTGTGTGAACTCTGTTTATTGCCATGTTCCCAATGCCAACAAAGTGACTTCTGCAAGGGTAGACACTAAAACTGGTGAATATTGAGGTGCGCTTGAGTGCTATGTCATAGAACCAGCTTTATGTGGCCAGTGTAATGTGTTATTTCTTAATTGCTACAACCTTCCTAACTTGAGAATTCCACTGGGTATGGCACTGCTGTTTATTTTTTTAAACCAATATTGACAGTCAAATAATGGAGTTTGTAGCAAAGTATGAAAGGCAAACCCAGCTATTAAAGACTTTTCACCTTTCCTTACCAGTTGTATCCTTATTTGTCCTTATTCTAAGACCCAGTGTTATTAACCTCAAAGCTTTTTGGAGAACCCCATTTGCTTCCCTGAATTCTTTTGTCTGTCTTAGCTTAAAGAGTAACTATTTGTTATTTTTAATCTGCATTGTATGTTTCAAATATTTTTTTCAATTATTTGACTTATTAATGTTACCTACTGATATTCCATTGATTGTATATTCATTTTATTTGTTCTTTTTATTGTTTTTAAGCTTTTGGAAGATTAATATACTCATTTTTTAGAGTAAAAAATTTAGTTCTGTAATTTTAAAAATATTGGATTTGTATTCATAATTTAATATCTGCTTTTAAATTAATAGCAGCTTCTTTCCTAATTTAATGATGCTTAATAACTGAGTTTTTATTATTACACTCTACATTAAAAATTAAAATGTTTGCAAAGCAAACAAAAAGTAATTACAAATACCTCTTTTTTAGACTGCATTTTGACATTATTTTCATTTTATATAGCATCAAATGAACTTTTTCTTGAATTCCTTATGTTTTGCTTTACTTTTGAGAGAGGATCTAGCCAAGCCCAGCCTTAAACTCCTGACCTTGCTTTTTCCTTCCAATTGTAGTCATTGCAGTTGTGATGTACCATGATCACCTTCCTTCAAGAGGTCACTTTCCTGTCTTGCTAAAAATTATTGGCCTACTAAGAAAATCTGCTAATGGGTCTAGCCTCTAGTTCCTACAGTAGAAAAATAAATGCTTAACATGAACATCAAAGATAAATTTGATGTCACGTAGTCATTTTAGTGTTGTACCAACAATTATTTTTTGCAAGACACATTTTAGTCATTTTACTTGAAGCCATAAACCATAGAAAGAATAAAATGATGTAATTTATTACTGATACTGTTTTATGAACTCTACTATTTTAAACATCAATGAATTCTGAGATCTACTTTCTCACTGGTAAAGTAAGCTGTTTTGATACCTGAAAAAAGAACAAATGAAGAGTTTAATTGGCACAACTTAGTAAATATTTATCAATGCAAAGGTATAGCTTTGTGATTTGCTTGTGAATTAGTATATCATTTAAAATGTTCTGCAGAGAACTTTGCAATATGCATTATTCCCTGGAATATTACCAAAACTGTTATCATGCAGTCGGGACTGATAAGAGTCTTTAAGGCAGAGATGAAAAACAAGGCTACAGCTTAGTAATTTTCTGTTTATCAAACTGTTGGCAGAATATGTCATTAGGAACTGAAGGCACCTGTCTGAGGGCTTAAGACTTTCACAAGAAGATTATAGGTTAATGCCTTCTGAGACATTCTCATTGTAGACTAGCCTATGCTTTTTATAACAGATTTTTGAGGAAATAAATATTTTATTTTATTTGTGGACATATTTTATTCTTTTCAATTTGTTCAAATTGTTTGATTGCAAAAATCTTGTTTTGTTTGCTTTTTGTTTACTGGTGATGCTTTGCTTAGCATTTATAAAATGTTTCATATACAGTGAGTTCTCAATAAACTTTAAATGAATGAATGTATTAGTAAGTGAACAAAACTTCCTTACCCTATTTTGTCAGTTAAGGTTTTTTTGCTAGTTCTTAAACTGTGTACTTGAAACTCTTAAAAGTATTTTTTTTTTATTTTAACATATACCTTACCTAAAAACATGCTTGAACATGTTTTTTTATTTTTATTTCTGAAGATCAATTTATTAGTTTTAAAAGAAAATAACCCAGGACAGACAATCTGTATAACAGCTACCTCATGGAGTCTGAATACAGAAGAGAGAAGAGAAAAAAAGCCATGGTGTGTAAGTTGGCATCACAGTCATAGGCAGAGCAGACAAGCAGACATGCAGTAGGGAGGGAACTTTAGAGAAAGATTAAGTAAACCCAACATCTCAAGAAAATGATGTGCCTAGATTTTGATCAGCATCTAAAACAAGGCACAATAAGAAAATAATAAGAAAGGTGATAGATACAGCTGAAACCTTTACTGCTCAGTATGGGGGTCTGAGCTGAAGGGTGGGATTCTGGAAAGAAAAATACAAGCTCAAGTTCAGACTAAAATTGGATCTAGTGATTGGCCACTGCCTTAGACAATCCTTGTCTCAAGTATTATATGGAGGAGTGGGCAGTTCTCTTACAGCATGGCTTAGACTCCAGGGGACCTTGTTAAGTGTGTAACAAGCACAAGAAAGATGCAATAATATACGTGTTGAGGAATGAAGTGTTGTCACATGAGAAAACAGTTTTGGTTAGAAATGTATATACGCTTAAAGGAATATCAACTAAAACTGGATTGAAAGACAGTTGTCAGTACCAACCCAACAAGCAAACAAACAGCAACAAAACTGCCCTTTGAAGACAGCTCTGCTGTGCAAAGCTACACTGATATACCACATGCATCTACATTGTGATTTAACAGGTGCCTCTACACTGTGACATCACAATGCATCTGCACTGTGATGCAACACATGCATTGGTACTGTTGCATAGTAATGCATCTCCAAGACCTTTAATCATATTGTCTATTCTGTCAAACTGCCACCACATTACATTGATGTAACTGTTTAATCTGAATCCTATGCTGCAGTGCTAACTTTCCTTCTGTGAAGGACCATACAGTAAATGTTTTAAGTGTTGTGAGTCTCTGTGTCCATACTATAGCAGCTCCAATCTACCTTTGTTAAAAATAGCCACATGCAGTAAAAATAGGTGTCACTTTGAGTTAATATAACTTTGTATGTGAATAATAGCATTTTATAATGCACTCATGTCTAATGATTTATCAGTTTCCTTTAGTTCTTTAAATTTGTTTGACAATTTCACACATTTATACAATGTGTCTTGATCATACTCACTGCTCACTCCCTCAATTTCCCTGAGAAACCATCAAATCTTTTATATATATGATATTTTTGTTAACTCATCTATTAATTATTTAACACATTGAGTCCAGTTAGTGTTGTGCATATGCACATGGTTATCCACAAAGGCATGGACACTCTTCCAGTGGCTACTTCCTAAATAACATTTCTCCTTTCACTGTTAAAAAATTACCCATCAGGGCAGAAGACATAGCCAGGAGTGCCTGCCTAGCATTTGTGAGGCTCTAGACCCTTCTACTATCACTATATTTAGCTTGAGGGAAGTCCGGCTAGAATGGCAGGTAGAATTGTGTCTGTAGACCGTTGCTGACTCTTGCTATATTACTGTAATGAACAAAAGAAACAGACTCATTGCAAAATTAATTTTTCCTAATATCTCCTACAAAAAGTATGTATATATGAATGATAATATCCTGTCATTAAGTGAAATGATTATACAAAACAATAGTTAAAAAGTAAACTGTGCATTATAAATATGAAACAGTATACATAGCATTAATGTATGCAAAATAATATAAAACATGTACCAAAGTAATTTTCTACCATTAATATGTTACATAAATTAAAGAAATTATGTGCATATATGTGAATATGGATATGATATAGCTATAGTTTGTTGATATATTATAGATTTCTAATTTACTATCCAAAGGGAGTCTTTTATTAGCCATAAAATTATTTTAATAAGTGAATGTGTTATTTTAAAGCCAAATAAAGTATTATAATTTAATAAATTACAGTCAATACCATTTAATAATAAACACACATACTCTTTTTGTACTATGATAAAGAGACTATTTTAATCATAAAACCGACTAGAAACATTTATTTGATAATGTACTAAAAATGTGTATCCCTGGCTTTCACTCTTAAGTTATTCCTACTATTTGAACTTTGATAATTTCTGACATCACTTTAGAAAATTAGAAAGAGCCTCAACTACATTAGGAAAGATTTTTTTCAGTGTTTTGGGATTTCAAAACATGAAATAAATTCTAAACTTACTTCTGCCAGTTTGTTGTTTTTGTTTATTCAAAATTTTGATAGGGGCCTCTGGGTCTTGACCCTAGGGCCTTTCACATTCTAGACTCATATGCTAAATCTGTGCTGTAGCTTCAGGTCTAGTTTGTTTTCTTTTGGCAGTGGGAATGGAGTCCAAGCCTTACCCAAAACTCTGTCACATGAGCTTTCCCAATAAAACCCTCACTCTTGTTTGTGCAATTGGAACTGGCTTTCAGTGCAAGGGAACATAAAAGGAAGAATAAGTATTTAGAATCCCATAATTTAATTGTCCTTCAAGATTGATCAATGCAGAATACCTTGTAAAAGTCACCATACTGCTATTTATCAAAGACCACATTTTTGTTGGACTTGCTAGTCCTGCTTTCATAATTTGAGGGCAGAAATCCGCCATCCTTCCCAAATCTCTGATAATGTCCGCTGCTTCTCTCCCTTTGAAGATGGAGAATACCCCATGCACGTGTCCTCATTACCAGAAGTATTTTTCCATATTTTTTAGTGTTTAGTGGCAATGTTAAAACTCTTTATTTGTCTCTTGTTTATAAAATTAAATGCTTCAATTTCACTTCCATGTTATCTGTATTCTTCCATTGTGTGGACTCATACTGGAACTTCTAGGAAGGTTTTATTTTTCTATTAAACTTTATGCATTGTGTCAGATATCCTTAAAACATATTCTACTCTTAAACTTGTTAATTGAGTCAACTCTACAGTAAATGCACAACTACTGGAATCATCATAATTTGCTTTTAACTTAATTATTACAAAACTCCATACCTTGGGAAAAGCAAGATATTCAAACTTAGTAATCACAAGTTTAATCCTTCCAACCCTATGTTTTCTACAGTCTCCAGAGGTATGCCTTCTGCTAAAGCATTCTTAAGGCAACTTTAGTTAGCAAGACTATCCTTACTACCAGATGACTCCCTAGGAAATTCTATGCCATAAACACTCACACACTTGTGTATGTACATGTTTGTGTATGATAAGTACTTAGTTTGGGTTTGTGATCTGTGCATGTGTAAATGTGCATATACATGTGTGTGGAAATCAGAGCCTGATGTTGACTGTATTTCCCTGATTGCTGTATAACTTCAATTTTTGAGAAAAACACTCTCACAGAGCCTCAAGGTTTTTTTTTTTATTTGATTTGGATGCCTGAACAGTGAGCTTTGGGGATCCTATGACTCTGTAAATCCCCAAACAGTGAGGTTACTTGGGCTCTGGGTGTCTGAATTCAGGGTGTCACTGTCTCCCAGCCCAGTATGTAGTGATCTTTGATGAAGCTGAGTCCCTGTTCCTTTGATCCATCTATTTGGCTTTGAAGAAAACAGATTTTCAAGCAAAGTGTCTTAGCTAGAAATCCACTTCATAAAAGTAGTCAGCAATAAATCACACTATTATGGAATAAACACTAATGCAAGATGAAATGTGTGTCCTTGGACCTTGCTGCAAAGACAGGAAGGAGTATAACTCTTAAGTAGCTAAGTGAATACAACACACATTCCATACATGTCTCTGGTGAACAGTAAGATGCATTCAGGTAAGAACACCTATACCTGTGTTATACCTGCTGTGTATAAAAGCATCCTTTTATACACAGTTCATCCAAAGTTAACCTAGCAATGGTAGTGATGAATTTAGTTAACATAGCAATTGTGATGAACTAAGTTAACCAGACATTGGAGTGCCCATGCTAGATCAATCACTGGCTTGTAGAAAGTGAGACTGTGCATCCTCTATCTTTTGATCAGAGCTGCTAGTTGAAGATAAAGCTGACACCCGCTGAGGTTAAGCTCCTAACCTTTATTAAGTTAGGGATATCTTCCTGATAACTTCAACTAGATAAGCTCCACCTTCAGATGCCAGGATATAGCCCAGTTAAGACAGAAACCAGGGAAGTCTCCACTTCCTTTAAAATGACAATGTGGGTTTTAGAGCTGGTCTGAAGGTCACTTAATTTGCTTACAACAATAAAGCAGAGGAAGAACTTAGGAATCCTAAATATAAAGCTCGAGAAAAAGCAGGGGTGGTAAAGTGGCCAGGGCAACAATGCCTCTTTTTTCTCTTGTTTTCCTCCTTCTTTTTCCTTGTTTTATCATTTTCATCTGCCCTTCACTCCTTTTCTCCACCAACCTAGCACAATACATCCACCAGCTTGAAGGTTTTACTCCCAGCACTCAGAGAGTCCCTGATCACACTGGGCTACCAGACTATGGCTTCTTCAAGACTAGTGTGTCTTCCAGAGTTCTGCTCTTAAATGCACAGTGTGCTTTTTATTTTTCAAAGAGTGACCGAGATAAATAAAAGAGAATATTTCACTAGATTTTAATATTGTTTACAAAACAAAGAAATAATGATCAGGTAGCTATCTTAGGCTAATGTCCTACAACATCACTTCCATTGGATTTTTAAACCCATTTTTGAACTGAACAGACTGTATTAACAATTGCAAAACAAAAGTCCATTTCTGTATTTATGTCTTTATTCCTTAGCATTGCACTATATGCTCAGGATCATAATTTCTTTTGTGGTTATAACATTCTATTTTTAATATTATTACATTGAATGTAATCATTCCAGATCATTACATGGCAATTAATTAATTGATTGGCACATGTAACATGCAAAAATTATCAATTTCACAACAATTTTACCTTTAATCTTTTTATGTATGTTTCCAATGTCTTGGATTATTTTTTCAAATATGGCTACAATATCTTTCTCACTATTCTTTGCTCTAAGAAGTCAGTAACTTTATTCTGTCTTGTTTTAGAATGATCTTCAGAAAGTTAAAATTTACCAGTGAGAAGTTCAGAGGTTCTAAATAATCATTTTTATTAATTTGTCCTTAAAAGATGATATTATCTCAGAAGAATAACTGTTTTCCATAAGCACACCATTAATATGTGAATCTGTGTCAAGAAATTGTCAATGGCCCACATAGGACAGAGACAACCATAATTGGGACGGTAGTAACGGTCATATGGGGAAGAGTGTAAAAGCATAGCACCTCTTGACCAACAACAAGAGTCACTACTGGGTTTTGCTTATGCTTACTTGTAAAAATGACACATCCCTGGGCTCTACAAGCAGAACATAGTTCCAAGGTAGCTGTAGTAAGAACTTTAAACCTAGTGCAGTTGGGCTCCTGTTAAGGTTTCTTCTCTTGAAATTTATTAAGTTGTATTTCACATATTTAATTTTTTTTTTAAAAAAAGAGCAAGTTAGCTGTTAGTTTGTATGGTCATAGTCAAATGGTTAGGGCATCCCAGCATTACTTTGGAGCTGCCTGACTCTATAATTTCCTGAATCATTCATAAATTATAATGAACCACATTTGACCTGGATATTTACATGGAAAAACTAGACCTTTTGCTGTTCATGATTTTTATTCATAAAAATATGTAACACAAAGGTTTTCTGTGACTCCTATACAAATTTTTCTAGCAAATGTTTTTCTCATGATGGGATCAATTTAATTCTTGGAAAATAATGAGAAAGAATTAAAAGCCATGATTACCAGTTGATTTGAATCATTAGATGTCTAAATAGATTTTATTTCAGTGGTTCTGGAAATGCAATTCTGTATTGCTATCCTGCTGGCTGTTCTTAAATTGAAATTATTTTTCACTTTGCCTGCACCACATTTCAGTATATTTTAAACCCCTTGGCTAGGTGATTATTTCAGAAACTGTATTCTTTAATACTAGAGTGAGTTTCACTTTGTGGTATATAAGTCACTTCCTATACTTTGTTTTGAGTTTATTATTTTGCATTCCAACTATATTTTTCAAATAAAAGCATATTTTACTTTATGCATATATTCATTCCTTTGCTCTGAGGTTTGATTATTTTAGGCCAATATTTTATTAACTGCTTTCTGCTTAGCAGTTATGCATAAGTAGTATGTATTCCACATCCATTTTCAAGCAACATATCAAGGAAGGAAGTGATTATGGAAGTAGGTTATAATGATGGATAATCTCCTTAGAGAAGTGTGTTGGAGAAATTGTGCAGTTTGATCCTCTAAATTTCATGACTGCAGCATCAATGTTATTTTGTTATTGTAAGTGATCCATCTTATAGTCTTTAGTTTAGAATTTAACCTTCTACAAAAGCACATTATTTTAAAAAAGTATTTGGGGACAATATGTGAAAGCCTTTTAGCATGTAGAGATTAATTCAGGTACTATGGGAAGTGCTCAAAGGTCAAAGATCTGAAATCGTAATATTCTTTGAGAAAGTGACTATTGAAATTTTATATTAATAAATGAAAACTCAGATGTGAGGTTGCGAGGTGGAGGCAGGGGTTTCAGAATGTCAAGGTCATCCTCAGATACGTAAGGGATTCTATACCATCAGACTATATGAGATCCTATCTTTACCCACTTCCTCCTGCCCCACAATAAAAATAATAATATCAAATAGAAAATTATTTATTTGTAAAGCAAGTAATCTCCAAAATATTTTTATGCTATTGAGACATTCATGAGGATAGATGTTCCAAATTATTTCAAGAAACTACAACAGTTTGGAAAGAAAAAAATTAAAAAATGAGAGGTTATTTTAAGAAACAAATAGGAATTGATTAACTTGGCTTCTCAAGGTGATGATGAATTACCTGCAATAGCCTTCATATATCTTTGTGACTTTTGTTTTCTTTTTGTGGAAAGAGAGCTACTTTCTATATCTGCTGATAATACAAATTGTGATTAACAAGGAGAAGTTCATCCATCCTCATTCTCTGACATTAAGGGAGTTATAATTTTGTGATAATGAGTAGAGTGAAGTGGACTGGTTTTTCCCTAAAGATAAAAAAAATAATAATAAGATGCCCTAAATATGACCAAATTAGCTGTGGTAACAATTAATGCCAATAATACCATACATCTAAGTATTAAAAACATCTCATTAGAAAATAGCACCAATTAGATGGCATACATTTGTGGTCCTGTGCTAAGCTGTCAATATTGTTGCTATGAATATTCTCACTTGTGTGTATTCATCTAAAATCTAATCAAAATCTAATTTTTTATTTGAATGGAAATTGAACCAAAGCATAGTTGTTTGTGGTCATGTTTGTTTTGTTGCATGATTCATATGGGAAAAATAATAATGCTATTCAAATCTAGTGGACTTTAAACTTGGCAGAAGTGGATACAGATTACTTAAAAGTTGCTTTATGCTTTTTAATTTTTTTACCTGCAGATATTTTTATTTAACCATAAGAAATTTTATTTCTTCATATTTCAGATGTTAAGAATTCAACATTTCTAACCACCTCAGATTAAACCAGTCTGGTTCATAGACTGTGCATTGAGTAATACTGATCCAAGCTACACTAAATGTAGTGTGCAGTGTCTTGTCACATCCTTGACAGAGTGTGGTTTAGTAACAAAATATGTCATTTATCTGAGACCCTACCTTCCACGTCCACCTCACCTTTCAGAGAAGTGGATAAAAAATATCAATGAAGCATAAATGCAACATGAAATTTCACAAATAACTTGGCCATATCCAGACAATTGAATTTGTGCTATTCATTTCTAAGTGCTTATATACTCCTCTCTCTCTCTCTCTCTCTCTCTCTCTCTCTCTCTCTCTCTCTCTCTCTCTCTGAGTATGTGTGTGTTTACATCTTTGAAAGTGAGTTTTGCTGTTAGTCTTGAATTCGTAAATGTCTATTATGAGGAAAAACAATGAAAGGATTTTCTAGTTAGTAAGTGTTCAGAGTGAGACACCTCTAGCATTTCAGAGGAAAGTCAGAAAGGAAGGAAGGAGGGAAGGAAAAAGGAAGAAAAAGAATTAAAATATGTGGTAGTCTCAGGCTATGATGCTGATAAATACTTGGCTTGGCATATCAGTTAGATTTTACTGCAGTTTTTAGTGACTGCAACTTGTTAAATTATGTCTGTTCCTGAGAGTGGCAACTCTTAGCAGAGAAAAGGGCATGGAAAGTGATGTCAAATAAAATGGTTCCAAATCCCAGCTCCTCTGTTTGCAGTGTGCAGAGTATAGTTGGTTTTCTGCACCTAGGTGCTCTATGAATTGGTTTTCCTCTGTATAAGGCAGTTATAGAGGCCTTCTCCTACAGAGAATAAGCAGCATAGGTAGGTGGGGGCATTGCCTATTTGACTAATTACTACATATTTAAAATACACATTTTACATTCTCAATATCTGTGTTTTTGTTTTGAAAAGACACTACTTTTTGGCTGGAAGAAATTAGATCATTATGTCATTGTTGCTGGTCTGTCCAGTGCTGGACTGTTCAGACATGGAAAAGAATGTATCTTGACTTATATTTTCCATCTTTTGATCATCAAGCATTTAAAACCATCTCCTTCTTATTTAAAGTTTGATGTCACTGAAGTATCAGAATGCATACTCAAATATATTTGGCTTTTTATTTGTACTTTCATATTAATAAATACTTTACTTTGAGTGTTTTGTCTTTCCTAATGCTGAGAAGTAGAAACAAGTGTTGAAGAATGACTTAGTACACAGCATACAGATGCTGTCTCTTCTTCCCCAGTACTAAGTTACCAGTTTCTGAGCCATAAATTGTGTATTTCTGGGTGTCACAGTTTCAAGACTGACAGCAATATCCTTCAAGTTCTATGGAGTGGATGTTTTTTTTGAAGTTGTTCACACAAGTAGAGAATTTAACAAACTATTGGAAGTTGACTGTTAGAATCAGCTATCAGATACACAGCTGTGGATTTGGGTTTGTAGATAAGAAGTGTCATGCTATAATAATATACAGCAAGAATAGTAGGGGAAAATGATAATTCTTCCCTGTACAAGTGGAAAAGTGTACACTACCTATGAACAGTGAACAACTATTAATAGAAAATAATTCTAAAGATCTTTACCTCCTGTTACAAGAGGTTTCCAACCCTGTCCAGGTCAGATGTCCAACCCGCCGCAGCTGCTTTTTCCCCCAAAAAATGACTCAGATGCTTATATTAATTTCATCGTATTTGGCCTATCTCTCAGGCACATTGCTAGCTAGCTCTTTCATCTTAATTCAACCCATTTCCATTTATCTACCTGCCTCGCGGCTGTGGTGTGGCCCAGCTGGATCTTTTACATGTTTCTTCTTTGGCGGATCGAGTCTGTCCTAACTCGGCCCTCCTCTACCTGTCTCTGATTTCCTGCCTACTGCTACGGTGCTCACCACAGATCACAGTTCCTTTATTCACGGAATGATTTTCATAACATAAGGAAAGACATTCCCACCACAACCTTCAGTGAGATTTCCAGTCTTATCCCCCGCCCCCATGCATAAAGCCATCATACTTAAGGTTTGTGTGTATTTAAGTGACCAGATGATCTTTTAGTCTGCTGTTTATGTACTCAGTAATTTAGATGTGGCAATATGAGGCAAAGATCTCTTTAAAGATTTTTTTCCTTTCTGGGAGGCTCCTCCACTTCTCCCACTCTTGGCATTCGCCAGGTAGCCACAGCTCTTTCTGTGTTTGGGCCTGAAAACTTTGTCCTTTCCACATTGGCACATTCATTGTTGTAGCTGTCATTCTGGTCTTGTTTAGGCAGCCATGGTAATGAGTCTGAGAATGTTCATACATGTATTTTGAACATATCCACCCTCAACCCCTCCCACCTCTTCCTGCCCAACTTGGAGTTTTCTTTTTCCTTACCAAATCAAGTTATTGTTGCCTAGTTATTCTTGAGATTAGATTTTCCTTGGAATGTTTTGTTAACCTAACAGGGGTCACATCATAAAAAACAAACAAACAAAAAACTGACTCTCTTTCTCTTTCTCCCACAGGGTATTAAATGTCCATAGCTCCTTAGCTATTTGATGGGGTTAATGTCCTCTTCCTTGCCTCTGTGCTGTGATTCTTGTTAGCACAGGACTTGTTAAGACAGGCACTCTCACAGTCACTATGAATTTGTATGTGCATATGTTTTGTTGTTCCTGGAAATAGTTTCTATCTCTTCTATAACGATCTCAGAGCCTTGAAGGGCAAGGGTGATATGAAGGTCCTATTTAGATCTCAACACTTAACAGTCTTTCTTACATTCTTTTCATGTTGACCAGATTGGGGTACTATATTTGAAAACACAATTCCCCCCCAGAACTTAATAGATTTAGTTTAATATAGACATTTAATATAGACATAGTTTGTGCCCCAAAATGAAATTTTTAAATAAATTAAAGTGATCTTTTCTCACCTTAGGTAAACCGTTCATCAAATTTGACACTGTAAGATCAGTTTGCCAGTTTCATCTGTCTTCTAGTATTCTATTAATAAAAATTTTTATAATTTGCAATATGTGTCCTGTTTTTGAAGTAATTAGTAAATGTAATGTTCTAAACATAGCACAGCATGTATACATTTAATCTAGCATTCAGGAGGCTGAGAAAGAAGGATTGTGAGTTCAAGCCCAGCCTGGGCCACATAGTTAGTTCCTGAATAGCTCATTCCACATAGAAAGGCCCCACTTAACACAGCATTTGCTTTAGTTTATTGTCTGTATTTAATTTTAAAATCATTTATATCAAGTTCTCTATTTTAAATTTAATAAACTCAGTGAGTATAAAATGGTTTATTCAGTTTTTCTTTTTACTTAGGAAGCACTATTTGAGACACAAAACATAAGTAATTTCAAGTAAAAGATTAACGTAATCATTATTGTCTTCTTTTTATATAGAAGAAAATAGAAGCCAAGAAAGGTAGAAAGCATTTCCCCAGCAATAAATCAATCATGCTACTCTATGGTATATTTCCCCCCACCATACTATTTTAAATGGAAACAAATTTCCTGTTCCTTTGAGCAAACTTGGAAATATTTTGTAACTTTTTAAAAAATATTTTTGATGGAAAGCAGGGGCAATAGAAATAAACAGTATTATATTTTAACAGGTTAGAGAGTGAGTTTCTAGCCTATGTGATGACCTCTTTTCATTTCCTTGGTGAAAAACAGGCAATTGCTTACACATTGTTTCTTAAATCTATCAGTCTTTTTCCTGCAGATATAGATAATAAGAAGGAAAAAATGGGTTTATGATTGGTTGTGGATTTCTCTCAGTGTGAAATCTCTGTCAAATGACATTTTCCATTATGTATAAAGAAATGAGGTTAACTTCGGCTTAAAATTAAGCAGGCATCATCTCCCATTGACAGGTGTTTCTGTTATGTTGTGATATCATTTCCAAGGTAACTAAACAGAGCAGTATAAAGGAAGGATTATGTTAGCAGGTGTGAAATACTCAGCAGGGGAATGCTTTACAAAAACTGTACAAAACCTTGAAAATAGATGGCACTTTTTTACATAAACATTGCCACCAGCAAGAGAATGCATGTGCGTTTAGGGAGGGAAGCAAAATGTTACCTACTACATAGAAGAAGATGGTGAAAACCAGACCAGTAGTTCACTAGAAACAAGAGAGTGAATACAAATAGCTTTCAATTTGCTATAGTTCATTAAACAAGGTGTTTCTGGAAGTTTTTTTGATGACTATGATTATGCTTATTATAATGTGCTAGTATATAGTGAACAAAATTATCTCCAGAATACAATGTTAGCAGGGACTTGAGTGTTTTATTTTTCTGTTTTGATAGAAACTTCTATTTACTTCTTATAAGTTATCAACATAATTCTCTTGAATATGATTTTTATTTTAAGACTGTGAGCAGAACAGCATTACACCATTTAAGAGACATTTCTTAGTAGGGAAAAACCATTTAGAAAGAAATATGAAGCTGGTCTTGTTTTTATTTTAATAGTAGAACAAATAAAACAGGAAACTGTGTAAGTACATGATTTTAGGGGAAAGAAGATCAATATTAATTATTTTATGGGACCTGGCCCAATAAAGAAAATTCAATACAAAATAGTTTGTTTAAAGGTGTCAGCATTGCCTGGTGTGGTGGCATATACACCAGTAGTCCCAACACTCAGGAGGCAGAGGCAAGTGATTACCTGTGATATCAAGGATAGCCTTGCCTACATCATGAGTTCCCGGCTATCCAGGACTACATAGTAAGATACTGTCTCAAAACCACATAAGCAAATAAACAAAAGGTCTTAACCATAAAGTTGTTGATTTGAAGAGTGACAGATTTAGAGTATAGGACATTGCAGTGGGACAGGGGTGGAGTCATAAGGCTGTGACACACTGAGAAATCAGTTCTTCACATCTTTTGTAGCCATGGGTTACACCCTGTAAGAAGAGAGAGAGGCCTTGGAGTAAGACCTTGGTGATGAAAGAGTGTTCCTTCCTTTGTGCTGAGGCATGCTCATTGATGGCTAGAGATGTCTATGATGATCAAACTCTAGTTTCAGCACTAGTGGCTTTGAACTGTCCCTGGAGGCATGGAAAATATCCAAATTCAGTAAATATTCCTACATTGTCATGTTTCTATATTTTATTCTTAAAGAATCATAATACTCCAACAACAATTTTTACATCATTGAATACAATCTTATTTTCTGAATGCAAACTTTGAGCCATCCATAGCATTTTATCAAATGAGGGACAGCAAATGGATAAAGGAAGAGTGGAACATAAGGATAAATAAAAGTAAAGAAAGACAGATTCCATATTCCAGTCAGCACTTGGTAGAGTACAGTTTCCAGGGGACTAATTAATGATTTCCAAGTGCCTTTCTCCACAATAGCAGAAATCATTATTCACATCTATCTAAGATGCCAGGAGTAGCATGAACAGACACTCAAGCAACCATTTACTGTGTGTTATCATGTGTTAATAAGGTTTTTTAAACCTTAAATTCATCTTCATCTCTATTAAGGCTCATTAGTCAGAATCACCAACTCATTGACATTTTAATTTTTGTAAAGTTAGTCCATATTTTGTCAGAAAATCAAGTGAAGAAAATAGTGAAGATTATAGTGAAGTTTATTTAATAGTTTCTCATACATCTTAAGAGTTGTGCTTCTGGTCTTATAGATGGAAAGACACAAACTTGAATATGAGATATGAAAAATTATGTTTTCAATAAAAATATTGAAAGTAGCTGAGTCTTTTGCTTTCACGCATTATAAACCATTTTTGGTTTATTTTATTTAATTTTATGTGTGTGATATATGCCTATGTATATGTAGGCGCATTTACCCAAGCCAGAGGTTGGCCTCAGGATGGCTTTTTCTCTGTCACCCTCCAGAATATTTTTTTTTTAGATATATCTCTCACTGAACCTGGAACTAACCATTTTGGCTTGACTGACAGTCCATTGGGCTCCTTAAATCCACTTGTCTCTGTGTGCCCAGAATTGGAATACAGATGCGTGCTAATGTTTCTGGCTTTTACATGGCTTCAGAACACAGATCTCTGTGCTTGCACAGCAAAGCACTTTATCCACTGAGTCACATTCATCAGCTGCATATTTTATTGTGTAGACACATTTGTGCCTATCATAACCATGAATGATAACATTAAGAATGATCCACTGTCACAACCCAGTTTTTCCTTTTATTTCCAGTGTTTTTGATTTTTTTCTTTTTTCCCTTTATTATTATTATTATTATTATTATTATTATTATTAACAAAGAAGTCACACTTCCTAACCTTGTATATCCTTATTCAAGGTCCCTTCCCCCCTCCCACCGCATCAGGTCATTCTATCTTCTCCACAAATCCCCATCCCTTCCCTGGGCAGGCTGCAGGCAGTTCCATGGTCCCACTGCCACCAATATTGCTTAGTTCAGTCTTCACTTCTGGCAGATGCAGTTTTCTCCCTCATCCCTCAAGAGTGAGTCGGGTGTTCCTCTAGGGGGAGTGGGATCCAAGGTGTCAGTCCAGGGTGTTTCTGATCCCAAGTTGTTCAGTGGTTATGATTTGCAGCATGGGCATGCTTTGCTTTTTTCTTGTTTGTTTGTTTATTTAGAGTCCACTAGTGAGTGAGTACATCCCCTGCTTATCTTTCTGGGTTTGTGATACCTTACTCAGTAGGATATTCTCCAAATCCATCCATTTGCCTGCAAATTTTAGGATATCATTTTTTCTTACTGCTGAGTAGTATTCCATTGTGTAGATGTACCACAGTTTGTTAATCCATTCTTCAGTTGAGGGACATCTAGGTTGTTTCCAGGTTCTTGCTATTACAAATAATGCTGCAATGAACATAGTTGAGCTAATACCTTTGGAGTGTAATTGTGCCTCTTTAGGGTATACACCCAGAAGTGGTATTGCTGGGTCCTTGGGGAGATTGATTCTCAATTTTCTGAGAAATGGCCATATTGCATTCCAAAGTGGCTGAACAAGCTTACACTCCCACCAACAATGGAGGAGTGTTCCCCTTGCTCCACATCCTCTCCAGCATAGGCTGTCCTCTGTGTCTTTTATCTTAGCCAATCTAACAGGTGTCAGGTGGTATCTCAAAGTTGTTTTTGTTTGCATTTCTCTGATGGCTAAAGATGATGAGCACTTTTTCAGGTGCCTTTCAGCCATTCGTAATTCTTTTGCTGAGAATTCTCTTTTTAGATCTGAACCCCATTTTTTTGATTGGGTTATTCAAGGTTTTGGGTTCTAGATTCTTGAGTTCTTTGTAGCCCAGTTTTTCAGGAATGGAAGTTAAAAATATTTTTGTGATATAAACTACCTGTTGCTTTTATTTGCTTATTGGAAATTCTTATTTTTCCAAGCTGACCTTTTCAAAGTTATTTTAACTTATTTTGCTGGTGCTAGCATTAGAATCTAGGGCTTTTCTTCTCTTTCTCTTCCTCTTCTCTACACTTCTTACACTTCCATTCAGACTTCATCCTGTTAAGGACATTTACTCTAAGGTGAAGGTTCAGAGTAGATTGCTGCCATCAGGATCCATTTCTGCTTTTAAATCTTTATAAAGCTAATAATTACAGCCAAAATTATATTTGCATTATGTTGAGATGAACCTTTGCTCAGTCATAAAATTATCTGAAATAATTTGTCTCAGATTTGTGAGAGCATCTCAGACTTAAAGCTGGAGAGGTATACTTAGTATTTTAATGGCAAAAGCAACCAGCTTTATGAATATGGAAGTCTAGAGATGTAGGTACAGAAATGAGAGTTTTTGAAGGTGGCTTCAGAGGTTTTCTATGATCTCTTCCATCACAACCTGCTTAGATTAGTGTCCAGAAAATCATTCGCAAGCAAGAAAAATGGTCTTGATTTTAACTACATATCTTACTCCTAGTTAACTATTATATCAAATGCATCTTAACTCAAGATAAGTGTCATGGTGTCATGAGATATTGTCTATTTTTTTCCCTCTTCCCTTCACTATTCTCCAATTCTTTTCTGACTTCCTTATTTGCCTCTCCTTTCCTTTCTCTTTCTTCTCATTTTAATTGAATAATAATAGTTTACTGCCTGTAAAACATGAACTTTTACTAAGCAGAAGTAGCATGGTTGGATAGATATCATTTAATTTTAAACCTTACTGCCCATCTATATAGTGTTTATACAAACTATATAAGCATCTTTATCAATATAGTGTTTACTGTGTACTAGATATTATTCCTAGACCTTCACTAATGTTAACTTACAAGGAAACTGGTCCATAGAGAATTTATGTAGCTTATCTGAGATTATAACAAACAGCAAAGATGATACTAATCCACTCTTATTGCTTCCTTGAAAAAAACTGTTTTTCTTACATCCATAAGTAATTTTTGTCTGTCTCTATTTTGAACTGCATCACCAACTACATACATTATAAGACATACATTCTGAACATTCTAAGGTAGGTTTCCCTATAGTATGTGTGTGTACATATTTATGTATGCTTTGTGTATTTGATATAATTTAATCATTTATAGAGATTGGGATTTTCTGTGATGCTGGATCATCTCAGCCAGTTGACTTCTGGAGGTCTTGGTTGATCAAACCATATTAGCCTGAAAACAATCTACAAATTCTTATCTTCTATGGAAACAAAAGTGTAGCCTGTTTTTCAAAGCATTATATATTTAGAACCAAATTTTGAAGTCAAGATACCTTTAAAATATATATGTTGGTTTAACTTAACAACCTTTACAATCAAATATCTTCTTTTAGTTAGCTCAATAACAGTCAAAAAATTCAAAGACAACACAATAATATGTATAATCCATACTCTCTGTATATTTTCTATCTTTACCTGGCTATTTTATATTACTTTACTGTCTTTTTAATACTTTATTTTTAAAGTTATTTATTTTTTGAATAACTGCCTATACTACTTTTCCTCTCTCTTCCAAGCCTACATATGATTTTATATACATTGTAACTCATTTAGGAGCTTCTTCCATCTGAATCTGTTATATTCTGTATCTTTTAGGCTTTTGTCTGTCTAAGCAAAAGTCTTAAATCTGCCCTGTGCTGTGTTTCCAGAGTTTGTGCTGATAGCTTAAGCCCTCCTACATTGGCAGCAAGAATCCTTCCTATGCCGTGGCCTATTGGAGAAACAGCAGAATTGGCCATTCCACTTAGCTTATGGTAGTTGGAAACCAGATCTATCTTTCAGACATCTCTATGCTGATACTGCATAAAACTGTGAGACTAGGAAGCCCAATGTGCTTCTGATTTATGCATTTACAATCTTTTATAAGCTTTCCCAGTTCTTTGTGGATCAGTGCCCCATGTTGAGTGCCATTTGTAGCCAGAAGTTTTTCCTGTGTCCTGTAGCTGCTCAGCTCCAAATAAACACATAGAGCCTTATATTTATTACAAACTGTTTGGGCTATGGCTCAGGATTTTCACTAGCTAACTTTTGCATCTTAATTCAACTCATTTTTGTTAAATCTATATTTTACCACATGACTCAAGGCTTACCTATGTTTTATTACATCTTACTTCCCTTGGCGTCTCACAGAATCTGCCCTCACTCTACCTTTCTCTCCCTCTCTCTCTCCCTCTCTCTCTCTCTCTCTCTCTCTCTCTCTCTCTCTTTCTCTCTCTCTCTTTCCCACACTCTTTCTCTCTGTTCTTTGGAGTTTTTGCTTGGCTGTATGCTGTCTTTCCATAGGTCAAATCAGCTTCTTTTTTAAGCAGTGATAGTAACACATATTCACTGTGTCTAGGAAGACTATCCCACTTCAGACTTCACTGATTTTCTTCTTTAAGTTTTATACTGAACCAGAATATATATTTGTTATGGGCCATTATATCTGAGCATCCCTTGAGTGAGGGGGCAAGAAGGCCTGGTGTCAATGGAGCAGACATGGGAGTCAGGTGAGAAGCAAACTGCAGATTTATTTGACAGACTCATTTATTGCAGGTATGAGGTGAACCATATACTTCCTCCTGACTTCATATTGGCAGCTGGAGACTCCTTGTAGTGGGATTCAGGTGTTATCTGGCAAATCTTAGAGGCCTGTCTCTGGAGTACCTCGAGGCTGAATGGGGTGTGGTCAGACACCATTGAGATGCCAGGACACTGACCTCATTATAACTCTCCTAGCTGTGCTGTCTCTCTCTCATTGGCCCCCAGAATCTTGATGATCATGCATTGCCAATCAATATGTTCAGTGGAAAACTGCAAGCTGGATTAGTAGGTGGCAGTCAGTGGGCATTGCTATACACATTACCCAGGATAGGGTAAGCATGGTTTTATCAGGCTACTTGGCTGTGTTTCTCCCACACATATTGATTTCTACAGGTCCAGTATGGATTTTTACTTCCTTGCAGCACATGCCATTTACTTTTGATAAAAAATATATTACAAACTACTTTAATACTTTTTTAAGTTTGAAGAAAATACAACAGCCTATTATTCTCATAAATTAACAGATTGTATTTATATACTTGTTAATATACATATGCATGCATATAAATATACATTAACCAAATGAAAAGATGCTGTTAATTTGAGTGTTGGAGGGAAGTGAGAGAGATTGGAATGAATAAAAAGAAAGGTGTAAGTAATGTTATACATTTAGAAACAATTCTAACAGAAAAAGATAATAAAATAAAACAAACTTATGACATTGAAGTTGTACAAGGTAAATCAACAAAAGGAAAAAGAGAAGATACTATAATCAGAGAATCAACAAAAGGAAAAAGAGAAGATACTATAATCAGAGATTCACTCATTTACATATTCAGTAGGTCCATAAAACTACTAAACTGAAAACTAGATACATATGCAGACAACTTGGTGCTTCCCCCTTCAGTCTCTGGGAATTTATATGAGTTAATTTAGAGATCTTTGTTCTCCAGGTGCCCTCCATTCCCTCTGGCTTTTACAGTCTTTCCACCTCCTCTCCTGTGGGGTTCCTGATATCTGAGAGGAGGGATCTGATGGAACCATCCCATGTAGAGCTGTGTGTTCAAAGGTCTTCCTTTTTGCATAATGTCTGGCTTTGTGTCTCTGTACTTGCTTCCATCTGCTACCCCATACATGAAATATTGATTATGAAACCATAAAATCAATGAAAATATCATCAGCATCAGTTACACCTAGGGTGATATAATATGCACAGGGTGAAACGAATGTGCTTTCAGAATTTACTGTACATATAACAACATAAATAGGGCTCAGAAAGCAAGAAATGAATATAAAGACAAACATGGACTGATAACTGATGTGAAAAGTTGAACACATCGAGTCCAATGAGTTGAGGGACATGAGTAAAGTTATAGAAGGAAACTTGTGCCATCCCCTGCCCCCAAAAACCTAGCTTGTCACTACTGCTAACAAGTTAATGAAGTTTCAAATCCTTCAGAGAATATAGCACATCACTATTCAGGGGTGATTGGCTCTTGGAGGTTCTAGATTTTTCACTATGGGTGTGTCTCACACACACACACACACACACACACACACACATCTATGTATAATACCTCTCTTTCTTGGCTTTCTTCCATTCTACCACAGCATTAACAACTTTCCCCACTCTAACACTCCACAGTGTTATTTCAGCCTCTTACATGCTCCCTGCAATGAATCTGATCTCTATGAACTGAAATTCTGCAATGCTGAGTTAAAATATACTAAAAAAAAGTAACTGACACAGAATATTAATAAAAATACAAAACAAGTCTACTAGCGTAACAGCCAAAATGCCAAGAGTGTAAAATGAGGAAATTATTCTCATAAGTAAATACTGTTAGGAAAACAGGATTATCCACAATGAAAAAAATAAATCTGGAACCTTACATTATATACAAAAATGGACTCTAAATAATAAAAGAATAAACTGTAAGACTCAGATTTCCTACAAGAAAGTAGTGAAAGTTTCCTTGACATTGATATAGGAAATTATTTTTTGCATATGACATTAAAAGCATGGATTATAGAAGCATAAATAGTTAAATAGGGATTATATCAGACCATAAATATTTTGCCATGCAAAATGACCAAAAGAATGAAGAAACAAACCACAGAATTTGGCAGAATATTTAAAGAGTGGTAATATTATATAAAAAAATACCAAAAGCTTAGTAGAAAAATCAGGGAACAATAACTCCAAGTCTCAGGCAGCTATTTTTAAAGGTTGCATATTATTATAGTCAGTTTTGATTGTCAACTTTAGGAAGTTTAGAAACACTAAGGGGTGTGTGTTGGAGGTGGGGAACTTAAGGGTATGTCTGAGAGGAAGTTTCTAGATTGGTTTAATTGATATGGATAGACAAACCAGTCCTAAATGTGGGTGGAGTCATAGAAAGAATCCAAGGAAGAAATCACCATTCTTTGCTTTCTTCCTGTAGGCTCCCAATGATCAACTAGCCCTTGTGTGCATGAAAACTATGCTGTGATCGACCAAACTCTGAAACCATAAGCAAAAAAAAAAAAAAATAACAAAACAAAACAAAACAAAAATATTCTTACCGCCTGAAGTTGCTTGCATTGGGTATATTGTTATAGCAGTGAAAAATTAATGACTACACTAATATAGTTATTTGACTTTACTCAAAAGAAGAACTACCAATGGGAAACAGTTATATTGAAGAACAGCAAAACCTCAATAATTATCTCACCTTAAATCAAAATATTATTATCAGAAAGTGTAACTGTTAGAATGTGCTGAGTAGGATGCAGAGAAGGGGAATCCTTTTACATTACAAGCAGAAATAAAAATTAGAATAACCAAGGGAAAGGACACTACTCAGCAGTCCAGGTGCTGGGAATCCTTGTTGTAGGATATATCCTTGTTGAACTGCTGGGCTTACTGCAGCTTCACTCCCACGTGCACTGGAATGGGAATAACCTTAGTGTTCCTTCTGGATAAACTGCTGGAAGCAGTGTGTGGTGTGAGAAACATTGTTCATCTATAAAATTTTGACATCCTGTCATTTCTAAGAACTTGATTGGAGCTAGAAGTCATTATATGAAGTGATACAAGACAGAAGTTGAGACTGAGATAATGGTGACTAGAGGCTGTGTGGAACCAGAGAGATGAAGCCTTGGGGAGGGTTAGTGGGTGGTGGGTACCAAATTACAGGTAAATAAGAGCAAGTTTCAATGTGATCATCCACTGGAATTTGATATAGATGACAGTTACTTCATACTCAAAAAGTTAGAAGAAAGAAGTTTTGTTTGACCATACATTTGAAGAAATGATGAAAGAAGAGATGGAAATACTTTATCAAGTTCTAAATGTATATAATACATGCATTTAAGAAAATAATAATATTCAAATCTTCAGGATTTTTTTCATATCAGATACAAGTTAATTTTTAAAACTCTAATGTGATTTTTCAAAAACTGGACATTTCACGTGCTCATATCTTGTTCAAGTGGTACTGTTTGTGTTTAAATTTACTATTGTACTTTACATTTTGATCATTTTCATTATTTTCTTCTGAAGTAATTATACTTGTCATCCTATGTTTCCATTAGTATATCAATAATACATTCTTTTACTATTCTTTTGTTATTTATAAATTCTTATATGATTAATGTTTAATGTATGAATATATTTGCTACTTCCTGGAAGATATAAGAACACTGTAGTACATTAATTTATATTATATAACCTTTTATTGTACTATGATTTACCCTTTATGATAAATACTTTATTTCTATTTACCATTAATATTCATTTAGACTTATCGATTCTTAGTATAAGAAGTATCAGTAAGGAAAAATTCTTTTGTGTCTGTATGTACTTGGTATTTTTCTTTCTTCTAAAAATTCCCTTTAGTATTTCCTTTATGATGGTTTCTGTGGTCATTCACTCTTTGGCTGGATAAGAATAACTTTATTTTTAAAGGACATTTTTCACTCTCATGGAATTTCATTTGATGTTCATTTTCCTTTATCACCCCAGTATAGCTCAACTCTCTTCCCAACTGGCTTTTGTTAAGTTGTCTGCTATCCACATTCCTATATCCCCTTGGAAAAGGTTTTATCCTTTTGATCTGGCTATTTTAAAGTTTGCCCTCAGTTGTGTTGTTTTGTTAGGATGTGCCAAGTTATTTTTTTAATTTGTTTTGCTTCGTTCATTTGCTTTGTTTGCAATTTGATTTTAGAGTTTGCAGCAATTCTTAAATTGGTGACATAGTTCCTTTTATTGGTGTCCTAGTGGTGGCTTTAATAACAATAGTCTAACATCAGTGTGAGAGATATTTAGTGTTGAAAGAGAACTGGCATCCTGGTTTTTCATAAGGGGTGGGGATTGTCAGAGAGCAGATGGAGAGAGATTTTTATGTGGAGTCCATTGAGTTGCACTGTGGGAGTTTCACTCACATGACCTCATCTACAATCATTTTCCTCTAAGAGCTCCAACTTCAAATTCCATCTTATTGGAGAATAGGGCGTTAGCATATGAGCTGATGATGACACAGCCTATTCAGTTCTTAGCAAATGATTCTGAAAAACTATATACCCTTGGATACTGTTCTACTGCGGTGTCTTCAAGGATCCCAGTAACACACCTTAAACGGTTTCATCCTTTACTGTCTATTTGTTAGGATTATCTCTGTTTCACACTCATGATGTTATCTTTTTATACTGTATTTAAAACTGAGTTTATTCACTAAATTTCTGGTTCTAGAATTGTCTTCTATTAAAACTCTCTGAGTTGCTGTCTAACTTACTGATCTATGGAACCACATATTGAAATGTGTCCCATAACAACTCCAAGATCTCCTAGGCATTCTTGGGCATGCTCTGCTTCCCTCCCTCCCTTCCTTCTTCCCTCCATCCCTCCTTCTTTCCCTTCATCCTATCTCTCCATCTCTCTTCTTCTTTCCCTATCTCTCTTCATGTTTCTGTCACTGTCTGTCTCTGCCTCTTCATGCATAGTGATTTATATATGATGCATCACATTTTCATGAAAGTTGTTGATAACATGATGCTGTTAAACTTGTGTCACTAGTCAGAGACAAATGACAGTAAGGGCAGGTTCAGATTCCTGTAGTACAGTCAGGGCTTAATTGCTAGGAAGGAAGGAGCACACCTAGGTCGAAAGCCATGGTCCTTCTCAACCTTCCCATTGCTGTGACGGTTTAACATCATTTCTCGTGATGTGGTGACCCCCAACCATATAATTATTTTCATTGCTACTCCTTAACTGTATTTATGATACAGTTATGAATCATAATGCTAATATCTGATATACATTCCTATGAAATCGTCCTTTGAGCCCACAAAAAGGTTGCAAACCACAGGTTATATTTTAGATCCAACTGGTCTAGAGGAATAAAAAGGAAGAAATGATGTTAATTGGACCATAAAAACATAAAAGTAATAAAGACACACATACAATGGAGCCACTGGATGAAATTATTGCTATAACTATCAAGGACTCCAAGCGAAGAAACATCTATATTTTTTCTGACTTCTGGAATCCTATTTTTGTTGCCTTATTTAATATTTAAAATTTTTCTTTGGAATATAATTGCGTTATTTCTTCCCTCAAACCTTTCCCATATCCTCCCCTCCAACCCCTTTCCCACCACTAGCTATCATATTTATGGTTTCTATGATTGTTATTATTGCATCATTTTCCATGATTATTATTACTGTTTGACCAGTATCATTTATTAAAGATGCTCTCTTTTATTTTGGTATGAATATCTGGTGTGTGTGTGTGTGTGTGTGTGTGAATAGGTGTGTGGAGTTATGTCTTCAATTAGACTGCCTTGATCACCATATCTATGGTAATTATGCCAGTACCATGTGGCTTTTATTCCTATAGTATAGTATTATGAATGAGACTCAGAGCCAAATGTCAGGGGATGGCTGAAATATCAGAGAGAAGAAGCACCACAGTCAATTCTCACCCAGCTGTCTTGAAACTTCCTCTGCCTCACTCCTGGTTGTTTCTGTCAGTGTTTCTCTTCTCTCTGTGTTGCTTCAGCCCTTATATACCCTATCCCATCCAGGATAGGATTAAAGGTATGTAGCCTTGAACTCACAGAAACAGAAGTAGCTCTGTCTCTGGAATTGTGGGATCAAGGGTGTAGGTCTCCACTCCCAGCTTTCCCTGTGCTGGAATTAAAGGTGTGTGTGCCTGACTCAGCTGTTTATCTTTGTATTCAAGGTTTAAGAATTTCCTGAGCTGTCTGCCTAGGATTTGAATGCGTGCTCTCTCCCCAATATTCAGGTTTTATTAAATGTGTAATATATATCCACACTTTATCTCTGAAGTACAACTTTAAATCAGGGATGATGATACCACCAAGTAGATTTATATATATATATATATGTATATATATATATATATATATTTGTTGTTGTTGTTGTTCAGTAGTTTCAGCTCTACTGTTTTGTTTGGTTGGTTTTTTTGTTTTTGCATATGAAGTTGAGAATTTTCCTGTTGAATTTTGAAAATAATTAAATAATTATGTTATAATTTTGATGGGAATTGCATTGAATATATATATATTGCTTTTGGTAAGACAGCCACTGTTTTTTTTAATTGATTGATTGATTTTATTCAAAAAAATTTTTCCCATACCCACCACTGCTAGCCCCTCCCATCCTTCCAGTCCTCCCCAGGCTCCACCAATCCCATCTACCTCCCTATCCATTCCCCAGGGAGGGAAATGACTATCAAGGTGAGTTAGTTTCATTTGGCATATCCAGTTGAGGCAGGACTCAATCTGTCCTTGCACTATCAAGGCTGAGTAGGTGATCCTCTATAGGGAATGGGCTCTGAGAAACCATTTCATGAACCAGAAATAAATTCTAGTCCAACAGCAAGAGGCTCCACAAACTGCCCACACCATTCAACTGTCATCTACATTCTGAGGGTTTAGTTCCTTTCTATGAATGTTCCTTAGCTGTCATTTCAGAGTCAGTGAGCTCCCAATAGCTCAGGTAGGCCTCTGTGGGTCTCTTCAGATGGCCATTTGTTTTTCTATGTTAATCCTATCAATCTATGATTATGTGGGATCTTTGCATCTTCTGATCTATTCATTTACTTTCTTCAAAGATGTGAAGGGTTTTTTTATTATTATTGTTTGGTTGGTTTTTGACATACAAGCTTTCACTTGCCTGGTTAGAGTTACTTCTATTGTGAAAGGTGTTGTTCATTGTTTTCTTTCTCAGGCCATTTGTAATTTGTGTGTAGGGGACTATTGATTCTTTTAGTTAATCTTGTATCCAGAAAATTTGCTCAAAATATTTATCAGCTTTAAGAGATCCCAATTGAAAATTTTAGGGTCACTTATGTATACTATTTCATCATCTCCAAATAACAATACTTTTACTTCTTCATTTATAATTTGTATCCCTTCACCCCCTTCAATTCTCTTATTTCTAAAATGCTTCAAATACTTTATTAAATAGATATGGAGAGAGTGGACAACCTTGTCTTGCTCCTGATTTTAGTGAAAGTGCTTTGAGATTTTCTACACTTAATCTTATTTTTTATATAGGCTTGCTATAAGTTGCCTTTATTGTGTAAAGTTATGACCCTATATTCCTAATCTCTCCAGAACTTTTATCATGAAGGAGTGTTGGAGTTTATCAAAGGCTTTTCTGCATCTACTAATAAGATCATGAGGCATTTTTTCCAGTTTGTTTACATGGTAGATTACATTCACTGATTTTCTTATTTTGAACCATCTTTGCATCTCTAGGTTGAGACCTTCTTAATCTAGGTAAATGATTTATTGATGAGTTCTTGGATTTGGTTTGCAAGTATTTTATTGAATTTTTTTGCATCTTTTGTTCATAAGGGAAAAATTCTGTAATTTATTTTTCTTTGTTGATTACTCATGTGATTTGATTATCAGGGTATCTATGGCATTATACAATTAATTTATTTTCACAATAATTTGAGGAGTATTACTGTAAAATATTCTTTGAATGTCTGGTAGAATGCTGTTCTAAAACAATGTGGCCATGGAGACTCTTTTTTGGTGTGGAAGTTGGGAGAATTTTAATGACTGCTTTTATTTTGCTATTAAAATATCTTTAGATTTAAATTGTTCATATAATCTTTATTTAACTTTGGTTAGTGGTACGTACTGAGAAAACTATCCATTTCATTCAAATTTTCCAATTTTGTTGAGCACTGTTTTCTTTTTTTAAGTATGTCCTTAAAATTCTCTGGATTTTTTCAGTATCTGTTATTATGTGCCCCTTTTCATTTCTTTTCTTTTTTTTTCTTCTTTATTTTGTCTTTATCAAAAAAAACACAGTAAAAAGAATTTAAAATGTGGAAGAGTTAACAATAACTATACAGAGGATAAGAATCATAAGCATGACTTATCAAGGGTGGAAATACAAATAAGATTGCTACACATATATTTTCTTTGTGTTCATCTTTCCCTCTGAATTTTTTTTCCATCCCTGTATATCCTTATTCAAGGTCTCTTCCCCCTCCCAACACATCTGGTCATTTTTCTTCTCT